>OZ024910.1:64416999-64511391 GCA_964017125.1 Flabesymbios commensalis | reverse complement strand
CCAAGAAGACACGTCCTGAAGACATTTTGTGAGAATTTCCTAAGAAATATCTGGATTTTTTTAGCGAAAGAGATAAATATATCTGGGTATCGTAGGCGTAAAGATGATGTTTGACATTGTGTCTCTGAACTGCATCGCTAAGGTGGGAAGTGTCGAGAGTAAATAACAATGGGCCGAGGACGGGTCCTTGGGGAACACGCGATGAAATATTTTTTTAAAACCATGGACACCAAAAGGCTTTTCCAATTTGAAATCACCATAAATGTCTTAGGCAGCTCTTTCTGCTTCATTTTGATACATATGTCACGGTTCTACGACCGTTATGAATATTTTTACTCTTTCAGTGCCCGGATCGACTTTAGACATCAGAATCTGACGTCTACTGACGCCAGATTTTGACGTTTGAAGTCGATCCCCACGCTGTAATGGGTAAGTCCAGGGCAGCTTAGCTGGGTAAGTTGATGAAACTAGGGCCAGATATTTTTGTATTATTTTCAACTCCAAAAGTGTTCCTTATCCTGCTGATAAAATGTTTAAAACGACTACGGGGGGGGGGGGGGGGGCATACATTATTTATTTTGATCTCGCTGCTCATACACTTACACATTACATCTTGACATAATATTGTCCACATATCCCCTTGCCTACAGCTGAGTGAGCAGCATAATTTACAAAGTTTAAATTTATTTTCTTTTAAACCACCGGCAAAGGAACAATAATTCTGAAGATAAGAAAAATTTCAAAAACAACAACGTCCTAATATCTCGGTGAGACCTGACATCAAAAAGGGGAGGGGGAACAGATAAAATGATACAATCCAGCTCACAAGGGGCGTTGATCCAATCACGTATTATTGATTGACCAGCGTCATAGACGATGAACAATAAACAATCACCACCAATACATTGGTAATGTGCCAGAGAGGCGACTAAAGCTAGGACACATTGACATCTGAGACAAAACACACTGAAAACAGAATGTGGCGGAGTTTCTCAGAATGATGGATGCCTCAGAAGTACAGACGTCCGCTTGTGAATCCTCCCGCGGATAAACCTAATCCGCACTGAGAAAAATCAGGAAATGTCCTTTCTGAATGAGGCTGGGGAGGCATCTGGCGGTATGGCCGCACTCAGGGGGATTCCCATCAGATTTAGAACGAGGCCATATACATGTAAAGCATTGGTAATCTGCAAATAAATTCAATATTAGTTTAATTTTGGCCTACAGGTTTTGATGTTGGCATAACCAAACCTGTACCCTCATGATACCTCAAAGTAAAATTTTGCATCTCTGAAGAATGATTTAATTTCCTATACCTAAGACTTTGAGAAATACAATTTTAATAGAACTATTTAACAAATATATTGGGTGGCTTCCACGCCAGCGACAATTAAGTCTTAGTGGAAGTCTCCTGTTTTCTACTTTATCTGTAAATGTTTTTGTTCTGTTAACAATGTTACAATGTAAAAACGTCTCGATAATTTAGACAGCAATTTGAGGCTTGTAGTGGATGAAGATGACAATGGTGAATTCAGGTTTAAATGGTTGAATCAACAGCAGTGCATCAACATGTTAGTTTAGAAGATGATTGACGACCGATTTAAAAAAATTGCATATTTTTTTTATTCAACTTAAAGTAATTAAAGTAATAGTCTTCAATTGAACTGATATAATAATCTGTATGTTTGTTTCTCTCGGGCTGAATATACTCCTATTTCTGCCAGCAAACCTGTTACTGTCCACCAACCACAGGGAATATCAGGGTTATATCCTTACAATCATAAGGCTTAGGTTAACACAAATTATTCTAGTGGAATGTGTACCCACTTGAACAGTTGCTGTAGTCGTGCCACAACTTGAAGTGAGTGATATTTTAATATAGTAGCATATTGATCGTTTTACCACATACATAACAATAGGTAGCTAGATAAATCATACTTTCACTATTTGATCAAATAATAATAATGCACATTAATATCTCCATTCATCATTATAACAAACAATGCAAAGCGCTTCCATATAAATGACAACAATCGCTGTATGTTTTCTGGAGATATGACATCGGAAGCAATAAAGTTATCACAGATAGTGATTATGAGAACTATGTGTTGTGATTGACGACAAAGAAAGATGGTACTATATGATGAGACGTGATGTATGTGTATTTGTCCGATATTAGAATTCCCGGGAGATGTCCTGAAACATCTGGCTCCCCATCAAGCGAGATGCTAACTCAATGTTGTTTTAATGTTGGCCCACCAATTCCAAGTTTCTACCAAAAAACATGTACCTTTGTCTCATTTATCACGGTTAGACTTCCTGTCAGACGATCGTGCGCCTTCACAACTGATAATTCATCCATTGATAACCACAGTCCGTTTGGCGTTCTTTTTTTCACAGGATCGAGTTATCTGTCAAATGTCATCAGTTTGTATAAGATGTTCACATATGGGGAATACCACACACTGCTGCCATTCGTGGCTGAATGGTATATGCAATATTAATCTGCAAATAGGAACACCATACTTAAAGATGTATATGTATATAGAACGATTATGTTTCGTGCTTTCATATTTTATGCTTAGAACTTGTATCGAGTTATCCAGTCTGAAAATGGATAGAAATAGCAAATTGACAAAAAAACGTTATTGCATTCATATCAATAGCAATGGAGATACGCTCTGCCTTTTATTCGTCTAAGCGACTCCTCCATCATCATCATTGCTGTTCATTCCGTCTGGACGCCGATCCATTACAGTCAATGTTACAGACTAATACCTTAATGTACCCCTCTGATAAAGGCATTAACAAATACCCCAGTTCACATTCTAATGCTGGGTCAGCGCTGACCCGAGATCTGTGAAATAAAATGAATCGTGCTTTAGGCCATTATTCACTATCGCGAGAATATCAATATAATAGATTAATATTTCGTTGTTGTTTTTTGTGGGGACCGCGACATTTCAAAGCATCAATGATAAAATCCATTTTAGCAGATTTCAAATGATCTTGTCAAAATTTTGTAAAATTTGTTGTGTACAATGAACTAAGGATGTTACAACAAGTAGGCCTACAAGGCAGAAAGAGATAAAAACAAACAAGGCTGTCTACCTAAAACAAGGTAGAAATGGACAGAAAGTCAGTGATGCATTTGTCACGAGATCAGTTTGCTTGGCTTCGGCAGCCTCCTCCGTGTGATGAAGCAAAGGTCACCAGATCACCTCTGATAACCAAGGGGGCTGTTCAATGTCACGTTATCTTTATGTTACTATGTTTTGGAATTATCCCGGTAGTTCAATGTTTACGCGTGTGATACAACGTATTCAGATTCCTATTACATCCAGCTGTCATAGCAGTTGCTTTAATGCAGGTGTGCCATTTTGCTTCACTGATCAACAGTAAATGAAATGAAATGAAATGAATCGGGCTTTAGGCCACCTTTGTGCACATATAGGCTAAACTGGGCCAGGAGAACCTCTTGATCATGATGAGATGATTGAGATGACACTGTCCTCCAGACACAGGATTCGAAATTCGAGCCCTGGCGGTCTGAGGCCGAGCACGCTACCTTTCGGTCACGGAGGCTCCCCACAATACTTACTAAGAGGTCTGTGGCGTTGGCCCGTATGTGGTAGATATTATGAACAAAAAAGACAATACATTTTGTATTTTTAGTTCAGGTCTTTATTCCAACATGTTTCGCATATTTCAGCTTCATCAGGGATAGTAATGAGGTTAGCATGGAACATTTGTTTATATAGTGCCTAAAGATACTATGACATCACAGGGGTTGCTAGGCAACTTGACAGAATCAAAGAGACAGTGAACAGTTGAAGTTAAAATGTATGACGTCACATCGGGTAAGTGATACATGTGTTAAAATTTTTGTTATTATTTTATAGAATCAAAATATTTTTCAAAAAACCCTATCCATTTATGGAGTATATCATGATGTTATTGTTTACTAATATAGAACCATTCTTTATATTTATACAGAGCCTGTTAGGCGGTGGTGCGGAGTCGTGCGGAAAAAACAGAATCCGTCAGAAATACAATGAATTCCGCGACGGGCGGAGGAAGCCTTGAACACACCGCAGTCCCAACCACCGCCCACGCCGCGGGGTGCTTGGATTGAAGACATATTCAATCCGCACAGATGGGGCCGCGGTGATTAGCTGGAATGTATCACAGTTTATAACAAAATGCTTTATTATGGCAGGCATGAGTGGGTCAGCAAATATTCTTGAATAAACATAGTATTTCAAAACAACCCTTTTTGGGTTTAGATTTGAGTCAGTGTGTTTATATATGACATATTTCAGTTATATGACTACTATAATCATCATCATTTTTTTTTTTTTAATATTATTTTGGAAAAAACATTATGGGCAAGGCGCGATGGGGCCGTCCGCGACCGCGGAGAGGCGGAGTCTTGGTTCTCCGCCGCTCCGCAGTCGCGGACACCCCCAGGCGTCATAGTCTGCATGAACAGTCGGCTTGTGGACGGCGAGCTCTATCTGATTTATACTGGTGGTGCCGCTCTGATGCGAGCTGGTCTATCACTCTATAAAAAAGTCCGTAGGTGATATGAAATGCGGAGTTCGGTTGGCTCGTGCGGATATAGTCTTTAAACTATCAACAAAAACTCGTGCGGATATAGTCTTTAAGCTATCAACAAAAAAAACTATAAAATTGTTCCTTTCGGCGTCTCGGGGCGCCGCGTCGATGGGGTTCGGCGACTCAGGTTCACTTGTACTCCTCGTACTGTGGGTGTTCATCCGCGGGGTAGTCAGTTTGAGTCCTTGCGGAATTGTCACTGACGTGTATGGTTCCATAACCCGTACCAGCCATCTCAGAACTTTCAGTGTCAAAGCTCGTGGCCGTAGATGACTGGTACGGGTCAAGCCTTAAGTTAATGTCTACTGGATCTTGGCTGGTTATTTTATGTTCCATCAGAGCGTGCAGGTCTCTGATGCTATTTCTCCAAAAACCCGTCGCGTTCTGGACCACCACTCTGGTGCTATGGCGTGAATAGGTGATTTCCACATTGTGTGTGGAGCGGTCTCGGTAAGTATCGAGACTGATCCTTCGTCTGGTCTCTGACGTCTGAGACTTGGGTGGCGATCTTGTTTACAATAATGTCTACTTCATCAGTCCATATGTGGTGGTTCCACGTGTTTGGGGTGGGGATAAACATTAACCCTTTAACCCTTATGCTGCTGGGACCGTATATATACGGTTTCAATTCGAATAAAATACTAGATAAAATAGTTTTTGGGAGTTGTCATGTTATTCATTTTTTTAATTAAAATGTTGGCAAAATTTTTTCAAAAAATTGTAATTTTGTTCGTCATTTAAAGCTGGAAATTGCAATTCCAGCTTTAAATGAATGAAAAATAGAAATAAATCTTTCGGCAGAAGAAGGGTAAAGCGAAGGAACCGATCATGTTCCAGTTTTACACTTTTCTATTAGCACATTACATAATTATCGGCTTTTAAAAAAGTTCTCCATTTTGTCAAATTTGAATAATTTTCACCCACTTGAAGTTGAGGATCGCGTCGGCGAGACACAACTTCAAGTGAGTAAAAATTCCCATTTGAATAATTTGGCAGTTAATGGGCTCTAAAATCTGCTAAAGTATATTTGTGGTCCAAGTAATGAGAGGCAAAGTCTTTGACGTTGCCCAGCATTGAGTCAAAGTTGTGCTAATATTATATCTTCTGCGTCGGTCCCATCTCTCTTTTTTTTCTGGACTCACTATTGTTATCCGTTGTCATTTACCAGTCTACATTCAGGATCATAGAGTCCACAGGGATCACTCTGTTTACCATACAATATCTGGTGAGCAGGACGCCGCTTTTTCTCGACGTAAATGGAGTGGGAAAAGCTCGCGTTGGGAAGGAAATGTATTGCCGCACAGATATCAGAAAACCATTGTGGATTATGAAATAATACCTGAATAAACTCAAGCACACACAATGGATAGAACTGACTCTATAAAACCCAATAATACCAGCTGAGAGATATAAACTATTTATTTGTGTAGAGATGTTGTGTTTTGAGCATGATCTCATGATTGATATATGTTGTGCTTTGTGACACCAGCATTTTCAACACTCAAAGTGACCCACAACTTTAAGTGGGCTAAGATTATATATATTTGTACAAATTGAAACTTTATTGCACATTTCTGCATTCAAAATTTATTGTTTGAAAGACAAATAAAATGGGTAAAAACGTGATCATTTCTCAACCAAATTAAGAGCGACCTGGCTGCATGAGTTTGTGAAATATAGGTCAGGTATTTTCTATTTTCACCTCTAAAAGTGTTCTCTATACTGCTGATGAATAGTTGAAAACGCCTACTGGGGCAGAATGATAAATTACTTATTTTCGTTTCGCTGCTAATACATTTTGACATTTCAATTTGACATTTTGTGGTCCACATATCTCAATCCCCTCCCTTCACACCTGAGTGGGCAGAATAGTTTACATACTGGAAGTTTAACCCTTAAACCGCCGGTACCGAGTATATTCGTTTTTTTACATTTGTATCAGCTTTTAAACACATTGAAGATAAATTGTGACATAAATCAGCCAGAATTTAAAAATAATCAAACTTCATTTAGTCAAATCTGAATAATTTTCACTCACTTGAAATTGTGGATCGCGTCAGCGAGACACAGCTTCAAGTGGGTGAAAATTCCAATTGAATAATTTGGCGGTTAAAAGGTTAACCCCTCACACCACTAAGCACGACTAGACTCGTTTTAAATTTCTTTTATAATTCGATCAAATCACTGTTATTGTGAATAAAATTAGTGATTGAACATTAAGATTTGCAAATGTTTTTCGTCACCATTTGCTCCGTAACTAATTTGACCTAAATAACAGATAAAATGTTAAAATTCAGTTGCCATGGAGCTCTGATCCAATGGTGTATTACCATAAACGATGGCCCAAGTTTTTCACCTACATGTTCACCAAGCAACATGCTGAGTGAGATCTCACCAAGCAACGTGCTGGGTGAGATCTCTTGTATTCTTCTGGAAATAGAGCGCTTTGTTCTGTGTCTGTCAAGAAAAACCAGGCCTTCAGACTCGGAGAATGAGAGGTCGACAGAAGACTTCATGGATGCACTAAGATACTGTTCAATTTGGAACGGCAAACAGCATCACCTGTTTGCAGACAGTTACAGCTGTTTGATTTCGTACAGCAGCAAGGGTACCTTCCGGACAAGAAAACTACTCCGTAAAAATAGATCAGTTCTTTGGACATGAACTAACCCTTTCAGCGCGGGGACCGTCCTTATACGTTAGAATCTGACGTCTGTAGACGTCAAATTCTAACGTATAAAGACGATCCCCACACTGAAAGGGTTAAATCATTTATAGTGGCCGTAGACCTATACCATAGGTATTCAAATAGATCGGTAAAACCTAACTAAGACATTAATGATGATTTCAAATTGAAAAAAAACTTTGGTCTTCACGGTTTATATACAAAACATTTCAGCGCTTTAACCCTTTAACCGCCAAATTATTCAATCTGAATTTTCACCCACTTGAAGTTGTGTCTCGCTGACGCGACCCACAACTTCAAGTGAGTGAAAATTATTCAGATTTGACAAAATGGAGGTCAACTGTTTTCAAATAGTGCTGATTGATGTCACATTTTATCTTTAACATGGTTAAAAAGTGGTGCTTGATGTGCTAATAAAAAATGAAAACCAGAATATATGCGGCACCGGCAGTTAAATGGTTCAGGGTTAAGCAGAATATCCCTCAAAGTGAGAACGATCAGCTCAATTGCCAGCTCTTCTCGATCCTATCAGTGGATCATTTCATTCCTCGCTACAAATGGAGCTTATTCCCCTTCACTTTGCAAAATGGAATCCTAATTATCGGCAGCCGAAGAAAAAAAAATTAGAAAGACTGGTTATTATTGTCAACGCATTGCTGGTGAAGTGATGGCTCATCGTTTCAGACATCGGCCCACTACTGAATTGGAATTACGCCAAAAATATAGATCCTCTTATTCTAAAAAAATTAAGATGGTTTTTTTCCAGGCTTGTTCCGGCTGTGGGATACGTGTGTTTCGTAAGGGAGTTTAAAATGGCCGTGACTTCACAGTAAACACGTGTATAACATCTATACAACGCCGTCCCAACGTCTTAGACGTTGGTCCAATATTGTATGAATGTTATACAAATGTTTTGTGTTTACTGGGTTGGGCATAAGGAGTTCAAATTTGACACATATTTCCAATCTTCAAAATAACCCGAAAAATTGATTTCTCACCCCGAAATTTGCATAAAAATTTGCATATCATAGAGGAGAGAAATAGATCACTCTGTCGGACACCATGTCACCTGAGCCGGTTGGTGAACCTCCCGCTAATTGAATGGTGCTCAATGATGCCCAGCTGCGGGCCAGTCACTGGACCACAGCAGGGAAACATTGAGCAACCGGTCAGTATGCAACACAATATAGGGGATCACTGGCGGATCCAGGAATTGACAGACAGGGGGGCGCCGATTTTTACAAAAATGTATACACATCTCACCTGGCACAGCCAACCCCTTATATTATGCTCTGGAGGGATCCGCCATCATCCGGGGCATGCTCCCCCGGGAAATTTTGAAATCTTTAAATGACGCATTCCATGGCATATTTCTGCCAAAATATGGTAGTTTTTGTGTTTTGGGGACCCCTCTGGATCCACCACTGGGGATTCCCCTTCAAGATGAGGCGAGATCCCTTAGGGTTGCCAGCACATGTAATCACAACCTGAGGTTTATCCGTGGATCTGGCGCCGCCTGGTGGCCGGGTTTGGTGGCAGGGTGATCAATCTCATCCATCCTCAGAGAAATATCATACAGATAATATGGGGAGGTGTCCGTAGTTGGGATAATAGCTTAGGGTATGTCCCCAGCCAATATAAAGCAAACAAACTTAGTTCTAGACTTAACTAAAATAATTTAAACAACACTATACACTTTATCAAATCTCAGATCATTTCGTGATTGATTTTTTATGTTACTCTCCAGTGATCTTTTTAAATCACTCTATGTGCAGAATAAACAGACAGACAAAGAGGGTGACATAAAGATACATTAATTCAGCGAATATAACTCCAGACTATCAATATATATCAAGATAAAATAACTAATGCAATTATTGTGCAATTCTTTATCAACGCTGGCTCAGCGTTGCCTACGATAACCCGTTGGAAGAGGGTTGGTTGCAGTGTGCTTGTATAGCTAAGCTTGATCGGCGATTTCTCCAAGAAGTTTCCCCATCTCTAGCTTTCCCTATTTTGATTTGATTTATTTCAGTAAACAGTACACGTAAGCATGATTATGAAACAATCAGGGCCACCATACTGGTCACCTGGGATAAAAGACACTATAAAGGGTCTGGTGACCCTTATTTCCATAGTGGTCCCCAAAAAGTAGACCAGATGGCGACTGGAAAGGTTCACAGAAAATTTAATTGAAAATACTTGTAAAAAGTTTATATAAAATAAATTATAAATAAAAAACAATCACTACTATTGGGAATAAAATGTGCCTTTAACCCTTAAAGCGCTCAATTGTTTTATGTAAGCCACAAAGATCAAGGGGTCTTTTTCAATTTGAAATCATCATAAATGTCATAGTTAGCTCCTTCCGATTCATTTGAATACCTATGTTATGGGTCTACGACCACTATACATATTGGTGCTCTTTCAGTGCGGGGATCGACGTTAGACGTCAGAATCTGTCATCTATAGAAGTCGATCCCCGCAATGTAAGGGTTAGCTAGGCATTGCAGCTGAGGATTTCTTAAAAGTTTCATTTCATTTAGTGCAGCTGTGAATAATTGGATCAGAAAAGAACAGTTACAAAATTAATCGTCAACAAAGGTGAACATTTCTGGATAAACTGAGTGAAGGATTGATATTTTCGAATTATGTAACAGGAAGAAGACAGAAATTGGAACTATGTCTTACTTTTTGCGAATGACTTTTGGACATTATAACACTAACATCCAGTCAAATCGAGATTCAGTTTAGAAATCCAGATCTCAGCTAAATGAGCTAACGCGGAAGGCACTTTGGTACGGAATCGTCCGGTCAATCTCATACCATGTACATGTACATTACGCTACTTCTGGCACTTAAACAGTCCATCTAGAGGTCAATAATCGCTCTTTCAGTGATTGGATTTCTCTATTGACGATGATGTGATTTGCTTAATCGTGTTGACATGGCCGCCTATTTCTCGTGGACAGTGATTTATTTGATGTAGTCGGGGCCGCAACATGAGCAATTCTGCTAAGTTGACGCAATCTCAACAAGCACGAGATGTTGATCCAGTGCTCGGTTAATGTTAGTACACTGTCTACGTCGCTGGACCAACATTAACCCAACAGTGGCTCAATATCTCTGGGGAAGTCTCATTATACCACTCCCACATTCACAGAAACATCCACCAGTAAAAGTGACAGGACATTAAATGGACAGTAAATGAGTTAATATGAGACACTGTCGCTGCATTCACTTCCACTTTAACTATTTAACCCTTTAACCGCCGGTGCCGCATATATTCGGGTTTTCATTTTTTATTAGCACATTAAGTAGCAGATTTTAAATATGTTAACGATAAAATGTGACATCAACCAGCAAGATATGAAAACAGTTGATCTCCATTTTTTCAATTCTGAATAATTTTCACTCAAGTTGTGGATCGCGTCAGCGAGACACAACTTCAAGTGGGTGAAAATTCAGATTGAATAATTTGGCGGTAAAAGGGTTAAACAGGGTAGGAAGCATCCTTGTATGAAGGGTGGGTTTTTATACGGGTCCGGCCGCTTTAAAAGGGTCAATGTGGCCATGAGCTTATTAGCAGACGTCCTTTTAAAAACAACTGTCTGAATCACGTCATGCATGAGTGATTCTAACAGAGATGTTTCTGTTTATTTAAATACAATTTTATAAGGTCATATACAGAGCAATACAGAGAATACAAATATGATGAAACGGCTATCAGTGAGTTCTTTCATTGGGAGAATAATCGTATTTAGTCTTTATAAATTATATTGATGAAAGACAAACCTATCACAACAGTAATTTTATCGTAACTCTCAAAACCGAACATGTAATTTCTAATATAAATTACACGAAAACAGCAAAAATGTATACATGCATGGAGACAGTCAAACGAAAAATAAGGAAGACTAAATCCTTTAGTTATTAGATCGGCTTTTATTACCAGTGATTATGTCTATTTTATCACTCTGATTAACCATTAAAGTGCTGGAATATCTTTGTACTACCAAGAATCCAAAGGGTTATTTCCAATTTGTAATCATCATAAATGTCTTAGTTTTATTTTCCCGCTTCAATTGAATACATAATATATTATGTGTCTACGTCTAGTATGAATTTTTATTCTTTCAATACGGGGACCAGCTTTAGATTCTGACGTCAATAGACGTCAGAATGTGACGTCTAAGGTCGGTCTCCGCACTGAAAGGGTCAAAAGTTAAATGAGTGGAAGAGGTGCACGGAACGGCCGTTGGGTTCTAATTGATTGCATCTTAATTCACTTTAAAACTAGCTGTCAAAGAGTACATGATTAAAAGTAGCTAGGAAAAAGCCATATCTGAAAAACACAATGTCTGGAGAAACGATCTAAAACTGGAGTAATTAATTAAGAAAAATGCATTGAAGGATAATAAACAATAAAGTGCTTGTCTGATTAAACATTTTATAAAGATAACTAACTTACATGTATGGTCAGTAAATCAAAAAGTAATTTATCTATAAAACACACCACTTGATTTATTATTATTATAAACACACAAAGACATTATTATGAATTGAAATGTACGATTGCATTTTTTCTACATTTGTGTGACGTATAATTGAATGAATGAATGAATGAATGAATGAATGAATGAATGAATCAATCAATCAATAAATCAATCAATCGATAAATCAATCAATTTAATTTGATAATAATAACATGTCAAAAAACAGACAAAGCTAATGAATTCACAATATATCTACTATGGAATCCATTTGGTAATAAACAGAATGCTGTGCCAATATCTAAAGGAAATGCCTACCATTCAGACGACATTTTTCCCATCAGACGGATTCTACGTCAATATCTCACCAGGCGGCGACTCCTGCTATAATAACGTGATCTTCTAACTTGATAGTTATGTACGTGAATGTCATGAAGAGAGAGTAGGTGCAGGTACACACAGGTGGACAATGTCGGTATATTCATATGTTCTCGATCTAATTCCCTCGTTAACCCTTTAAATATTAAAGAGCTGAAATATTTGCATACAAGTCAAGAGAACAAAGTTGTTTTTTTAATTTGAAATTATCATAAATGTCTTAGTTGGCTATTTCCGCTTTATTTGAATACCTGTGCTATGAATTTCCATAAATTATAAAAACAGATTTCGACGTCTAAAGTCGATCCCCGCGCTATAACGGTTAAAGTATACTTAATTTCAGATTATTGTCAATAATAAACCTCTTATGATATCATTCTGATACAGTGCTATTTTGTACTATTAACATAAATGACTGTTAACACATTGTTTCGAATCAACGTGTTTATTTCATGTGTTTCACACACGAGGTTTTTTGAATCACCAATAAAAATGAATATTTACGTGATAAGAGTACACCCCCCCCCCCCCCCCACCCCCATACACCTTCTCAGATATGATTCAGAGATTTGAGGTCAATTTTTGACCAACGTTTGACCTCCATCTTCTTAATGAGTCTTATGGCCCCTATCTTTCATTTGATGTTTTGGGCTCAGATCCCGTCGTCTGTGCTACGTTCTTCATGCTCTGGTGGGGATCAGAGAGACAAAATGGCCGCGGTCCACCAGACAGAAAAAACAAGAGATACAAATCAGGCGACGGATGTAAAATAAATAAAGAGCAGGATGCACCACACGAAAAAGCCGCGGATTCTTACACTAGTAAGCGATACATCAATCGTAGAGGATCAGGTGATTAGATTGAAATAGTATTTTACTAGGCCTACTAAAATATTTAATTGGATCGTAATGCGGGTCCTGCATTTGGGTCGTAATCCGGATCATCCCCTAAATTTAAATGATTGTTCGAAACACACCTCGGGTGAATGTTTGTTGTAAATCCGCTGATTACTTTTTGTGTAATCAGGGGGTCAGACAGATCAACAAACAACACTAAAAACATAATGCACTGGCAGAGGTAATATAAGATTTTTTTTTTTTTGTGTGTAATCGCTAAATGAATTAAGCAAAAAGAAAACCAAAATATCACAATGCGGGCACTCGAAAAAAACTTACGTTTATGATTTTTGTTCATTATTTGATTAGAAATCTAGAAATGCACGATGTCGGCATTTATTCTTGGCAATGTTGTTTATTTAGCAGGCTAGATGAGCGGATGAAGATAACGGAATGCAATTTCACTGAATTAATTGCATTGTAATTGACTTTTAAAAACAATGTGTCAAAGAACATGATTAAATGGGAAATAATTGGCTAGGACAAAAACATAAATCTGAAAAACACAATGTCTGGGAAAACAAGATAAACCTGGAATAATTAATTAAGGAAAAATTGTTTTTCTAGGATTCAGTGACTGTTTTACTTAATGACTAAATACAAATATGGTAAAGATAGCTAATGATCAGTACTTCTGAGCGTTCTTTATCTAAGTTTTAATTACTATTTTATTCTAAGAATGTGTTCTATTTTTCGTTCAAAATGTTATCAATATTGTCATGTTTGTAATCAATTATCAAGGTAAAACAAAGAAATACCAGTGTACAACTGGAACACTAGCGTTATTTCTTTATTTTAAATCGAACATGTAGGCCTATATTGTTTTACCATAGATTAACCATATATGGCTAATATATGGTTTTACCCATCACCTTAAAAACAATACAATGACCTCTAAAATTTTCGGCAACGTATGATATGTAAATACGAAGAATTTCTCAAATAAATCTTTAAAAATTCGGCTACGATATCTATCAGACATTTGTTTAATACTGGGAAAGTGAAGCCATTTCTAATATTCCGGCATAGTTCAGCCTCAACTACACCACGAGACATTGTTTTCGTTCTCGTAGAAATCCCGCTATCTATGTTTTTACGTTAATCCTGTTATGGGTTGATTAATCTCCCGCACTCCTGATTAACGGGAGGCGAAGTGAATTAACCCTTTAGGTACAGAAGACGGATAAAAACATCGGCTGGGTTACAGGAGGCGATGTGGATTAACCCCTATTCATAATTTATACAGTTTGAGTTAAAAGTGTTCCTTCCCATAGCCTGAGTCGTAAATCCACAGACGGTGCCATCTCACCTGCTCACCTGGTCATTAATTGGAAAGATCTTCACTGTAAATTAAGTTTGTTCTTCATTAGGACGGGCGCGATGGGCGTGATTGACATGTTACTTCTATTATATTTATTGACACTATAATATTTTTTTTTCAATGCTGGTTCAGCTTATCTAACAAGAAGGGATTAAGACGTTTGTTAAGATAATTAATAAAACAGACTTAGACTTGATAATGTTAATGAATTCACTTGTGGAGTTTGGAGAACATATTTCGTGATAAATTATGAATTTGATGCAAATTTTTTTCCCTACAAAAAACGCTCTTGATATATCTAAATTCAATACTCACTCGTTAGGATATTTCCGCATATAGTCTGTGTTAAATACAGTTATTTTTAATCCATAGCGGTAACAATGCAATGATAGGCTAGTTATTAAACACCGATTTCCATTAACAATTATAGATATTTTCAGGTCAAATCTGATGCTAATATAGAATGTGAAATCGCGATATCGATGACATCAGCATATAATAGAAAGAGGTTTTAGATGACAATATTGCAACAACAACATGAACATGTACAATGGTAAGCGCTGTATCGTATACGTACTATTAACAATTTCAATATACTTAGGAGTCGATATATAGATTGTTGTGTGTATTATTACACATCGTACTGATATAATAAAAGTACTGCATATAGCAGAAAAAATACAAAAATGAAATATATTTCCTAACGTCAGTCAGAGTCATATAAAAGGGGTCAGAAACAAATCCAGAATGTAGGTCTAAGCAGAATAGTGGACCTGGCCGCGACGTCGGATGCAACAAAGTACAAAACATTTATATCAATCCGCCCAAAACGCTACACAAGAAAAGAGCAATCGGGAAACATCTCTGAATATACACTGTAGGAGAAGCTGGATTTGTCGGGAAACATCCCTCAGAATAAGAGAAGCTGGATTTGCTCAGAAATCAATGATGCGTTTGTCAGGCGATCAGTTAGTCTGACTTTTTGCCCAACAACAGTCTCCCTTGTGTGATGGACTAAAGGTTATAAACCATACAGGTCACCTCTGATGCCCGAGGGGAGAAATGTCTGACAATATCAATTCATCTTCTTGCCACTCAGTCTGTAAGAAAACAGTGGTCGTGCTATGCATTGTAGGCCTTTTCAAATACATGAAATAGGTTACTTCCAAGTGTGTATTTTAAAACAGGTATATATATATATATACATATTTGAAATAAGAGGTCTCTCTCACTTAGTTATTATAATGCAGGCCACAGTTGTTCGGTAGTCATGCTTAGACATAAAAAAAACTTGTTAGATGATGCATTTCAGGAACATTATACATACGATAATTATTCACTATCGCGAGAATATCAATATAATAGACTAATATTTCGTGTTTTTTTTGTGGGGACCGCGACATTTCAAAGCATCAATGATAAAATCCATTTTAGCATATTGTCAAAATTTTGTAAAATTTGTTGTGTACAATGAACTAAGGATCTTACAACAATTAGGCCTACAAGGCAGAAAGAGATAAAAACAAGCAAGGCTGTCTACCTAAAACAAGGTAGAAATGGACAGAAAGTCAGTGATGCATTTGTCAGGAGATCAGTTTGCTTGGCTTCGGCAGCCTCCTCCGTGTGGTGAAGCAAAGGTCACCAGATCACCTCTGATTACCAAGGGGGCTGTTCAATGTCACGTTATCTTTATGTTACTATGTTTTGGAATTATCCCGGTAGTTCAATGTTTACGCGTGTGATACAACGTATTCAGATTTCTATTACATCCAGCTGTCATAGCAGTTGCTTTAATGCAGGTGTGCCATTTTGCTTCACTGATCAACAGTTAATACACACATGTACATTATTTTTCTTTGTCCGACACTACATTCTAAGCTGGGAATGAAGAGATATTGTTGACCTGATACAAACCAATTATCATGGTAGGCCTCATTCTCATTCATCAGATCCACTATCGGGCGGGGGCCCTAGGTTAGCACCGCTGCCTTTCACGCCAGAGTCCGGGGTTCGGTTCCCAGTCTCGGCGGTTTGAAAGAAACAAAATTGTTTCTTCCCCATCCACGTGTGAAAGTTAGTGTTGTGAGGAGCCTCCGTGACCGAGAGGTAGCGTGCTCGGCCTCAGACCGCCAGTGCTCGAATTTCGAATCCTGTGTCTGGAGGACAGTGTCATCTCAATCATCTCACCATCCTCAGGAGGTTCTCCTGGCCCAGTTTAGCCTATATGTGCACAAAGGTGGCCTAAAGCCCGATTCATTTCATTTTTTTTTCAGATCCACTATCCTTCCACTGGCGTCAGCTAGTGGCTCTGATTGATTGCACTGTAAAATGTGTTCTGCAGACGTAATCATGAATTTGACCTGATTTGGTATCTGGCTAATAAGGAAATACCTGACAATAATGGTGTCCTTGACATTCTAAATCACATGGTCAATGTTGATTTTATGTTGGGCCAGCGTTGTCAATCCTACAGCGTAAACAGGATAGGTCTACACCGGCCTAATGTTTTTTTAGTGTTGGGCCTGCAGCGCAGCAGATGGACCAACATTAAACCAATATTGGGTCAGTGTGTCGTACTGACTAAGACTGAGCACCGGTAAGAACGATGACCCAGCGCTGGGTTCATGTTAATCCACAATCTGAGATGCTGTCCCAACATTAAACAAAGAGTGGTTGTTAACATCACTTTTGACATTCTGCTGGTATCTTGGTCTTACACAAAAGTAAGTCTACAACAACACAAGTAAAAGTCGCACATCCAATGTTGCTTTCATGCTGGGCCGTCATTGTATAGGATGGACCAACTATAATAAAACACAGGTTATTCGCATGTACTGTTCATAATAATACTAGGCATATAATGACAACCTTAGCCCAGTATAGGGGAGACATAATTATATAAACTTGTCTCTCATAGGTGCAAGGAGTCCTCGAACTTGACATAGTTTAAGGGTCAGGTGTGGGTCACGGTGCAGCAGATTTTGATGCCCTATCAGAGCGCAGCAATTACAGAGGAGAATCTGAAAGCACTGTAGCTAGCCACCTAGCTGTGCTAGTGTGGCCCTGAGAAGGAAGCTGGGTAGGCCTATGGCATTAAAATCAGTCAGGTGTGACCGAACTCTTGATTATGAGGGATCCTCATTATGGTCGGATGTGTTTAGGTCAGTTAAAACCCTCGGTTTCAACATTCAACATTCCTAGGTGTGAAAAAAGCATCGGCCTTCGGCCTCGGACCCTTTTCACAGCTAAGAATGTAAAGCTCATCAGGGCCATATAGCCCACTTTTAAATGTATCTTGTGACGGCCCCAGAACTTTGGCCGGGGTAGGCGCTATGTGTGCTCAGCGGATCATGACGAACCACAGGATCGCATTGGCCGACCGAATGCGAAAAATACCCAATTCCATCATTCCATTGTGTTTTAAATTTAGACAGACGTCGAGCATATAGAAAACACCACTATTCATAGTCAAACACAAGGTTTCGTGGCTTTAATTCTTTTGATAGCCAATTAATCTAATCTGGAGGTGAACCTCTGTGACAAAAACGTATTACATTAGCTAAGGCCTACTACTATGCCCTACATGTACTAATAAATAAAACATCTAGTACAAAAACGATACACACACTGCCAATATATTAATTGGCATTCTGGAAAGTGATGACGCTTTTTTACCATAGAAGATAAACAGCTCTCATATAAAATATTTTATTGATTCCACGGAAACAATAAGACAATTGAATTTGAACTAGCATTTATTATGTGATGAGAAATACTAGAAATTGAAAGATGAAACTAAACCGAAGAGATGAGGAAGCTTGAAGAAGGTCCGTCATGGATTTTGATATTCAAAAGACAGAGCTGTGTGTAGTACATAATTAGTGAGACAAGGTATAACAGACTCCCTGCAGCCCTCGAGAGTCATATTCTATACCAACAAATATGATACATTGCTCAAATGTTGTTTTAATCTTGTGCCAGTGTCGTAGACGGTGGACCAACATCACAACAACATTGGATCAACGTCCAATCAATTGGTGTGTCGGGAAATTAATAACTTAGCATTTTTTCATTTGACTTGCATATAATGATACAATATCATTCATTTAGTAAAATATTTCAGCATGTTATCAACTTTAGCTGACAGGAACAGGTCGAGACGACCTATACGAGGCATGTCAACCATATAAGTGAATTAAAGTTATATAATAAAATAATTACATGTAAATTTATAACAGTATATATATAAAACAAACTGTTCACCAGTTCTGTTCACCAGTTGTAGGTGTTGGATTAGTTGGCATGTAACATTTAGTGTTGTTTAAAATTGTTATTTTTGGTATAATTATGATAATTGAGAATCATTAGGATAAATATATTTCAAATATCCACTTCCATTGACATGGCATTGTCAATACAACCTGTGAGGAGCGCGCAGCCCGTACGGGAACAGCGGGGTTAGAACCGGGACGCATGCATGACAGGCGAGGCAGTCTAGTCCGTAATAACAGACTCTGTGTTCCATACAGAGTCTGTAATATTTGCCACTCGTAAAGTTGTGCCCCAAGAATACGGTGCGCATCCGATCGATTGCGCATCAAATATAAACGTTCTTTTTTGATGACTGTCCTTTATTTAAACTCATAGTAACAGCTTTACATCTCATTTGAAAAATGCCTTGACGATGTCATTTAAGTCTCCATGTGTATATTGTCTTTGAATAGGGTAGCCCTCACATTTTTCCACAAAATTAGCCGAATCAGTGTTTATTTTCAAGTACACATGGTCCGGTGAAAATTGCTGGTCACCTGTATTACGTTGTGCATAGGGTCCGGTACCCGCCAAGATACGATTACCCTTATTATTCTCACCCAAGCATTACAAAAAAAATCAGTCTCATTCTGGTAAGTCGATCAGCGAAAATTAACGGAAATGGGTTATTATTCATCATGATGGGTGATCGCTATAATTTTAAGATAATATTGTAAAATTCTTAGTAATATGCCGAAATACTGTTGTTTGTGGATTTAAAAGTGAAGAATTACATTTTATTATTTCGCTATAATTATATGTTTCGACATACATTATATTAGCATGACATACAGTACAGTGAAAGTCAGTGTGTAGCCTCGTACGATACTACCCAAAATCAATATTTAAAATTTAATTGTACACATTAGCTCACTGTTAAACATTGTCCTCTAATTATCATGATTTACTATTACAGTGTGCACTGCTCTTAGCTGATTTATTAGCATTTGTAGCGTTTTAGCGCCACGAATCTGGAGAAAAAAATTGTATTTATTATATGCATTTAACAGCAATACAATCATGGCAGAAATTCACATTGAAGCACTTTGGCAAAAAACAAAACGAAAATATAGTTTTCCAGAAGTTGTTCACGTCATCTGCAGATTCCATCACGAACGCATTGAGACGTAAGGTGGATTACGTTTCATATTTATAGGCCTACCCTTTCAGAAGTAGGCCTATGGAGTGCACACTTTTTGGATTGGACGGGCTTTATTACGAGAAACGAAACTGGTCCACATGGACGACCGCACACACATTTTAAATCCCAGAGATAATGTACATCATTATTATAATAAAAATAAACTGTCTATTATTTTGTTTTGTTTTTCCTATGATGATATTAAAAAAAACATATTGAGAGCTGATATCTGAGAATTAAAAACTGTGTTATCGGCATTTCAAAGATTATATATATCAGCAAACAAGACAAAAGAGACCCCCTATGCTTCGAGTATTTAACATTTGTACACGGTTGTGTATGCAGGTAAGCTATGTGAACAAGCTTGAAATGAACAACGTATTGTATCGATCATCCACCGCGTTGATTCGTGTTTACGACATTATCATGTAACCTTGACCCATCAATCAATTGGACCTAACAAATTCATGAAATTGTGACAGAAAGCTCAATTCATGTTCGAGATTATCGATTACAATAATTCTGATGAATTTATATTGCTACAAGTTATATCAAGGAGATAAGCTGAATGTACTGAGATTATAGGTAAGTGTGTTATAGTTCATACGTTGATCTTGAAAAAAAACACAACATAAGCTAAAGGGCCAAGTTCTGACGCTAAACGATCAGTGAAGCGTCATTTCGGACTAGAGGCAGTTAGGCACCCTAGCCACTGCGCCACGTCCCCTTCTCGTCAATACAACTTCGTCCATACCTTGGCACTTATATGGAATGGCCGAGCTTGTCAGGCACAATTCATCATGGCTGCCATTATGGCCGACTATAGCCATGTGTCTCCGCCTAGCGAACACTCCTCGATGCACGCGTACGTGTCATCACCAGATAATGCACACCACCGGTCGTCTCTGTGTAACTTCCAAAGCTCCCGAACGATTTCCAAGGTGAACCATTGCTTGAGAAATAGCAAAGGCTTTGCATGCTTTGAGGCTTTGCTTGCTTTGAGGCAGGGAAATTACCATGGACTACTAGATATTCTCCTGTTTATATTTAACCCTTGTGCTGCAGAATTGCTTGTTTCTGATTTTCATTCATTTGAAGCTGGAATTCCAGCCTCGAATGACAATTTTTTCAAAATGTCGATTTATGAAAAAAAAACATTTACTAAATTAAGTTATTTGATTATTTAAACATATACCACATAATTTTTTTTTAATTTCGTATACTGGTATATAGCCCACGATCCCATCAGCAGTAAGGTTTAGCTTAGGCACACAGTAAACAGGACACGAGACTGGATTCTCAACGTTATCTTTTGTTGTTAGCACTGCTCTCTTGTCTTACACACTCACTCACTCACTCACTCACTCACTCACTCACTCACTCACTCACTCACTCACTCACTCACTCACTCACTCACTCACTCACTCACTCACTCACTCACTCACTCACTCACTCACTCACTCACTCACTCACTCACTCACTCACTCACTCACTCACTCACTCACTCACTCACTCACTCACTCACTCACTCACTCACTCACTCACTCACTCATTCATTCATTCATTCATTCATTCATTCATTCATTCATTCATTCATTCATTCATTCATTCATTCATTCATTCATTTATTCATTCATTCATTCATTCATTTATTCAATCATTCATTCATTCATTCATTCATTCATTCATGCATGCATTCATTCATTCATTCATTCATTCATTCATTCATTTATTTATTCATTCATTCATTCATTCGTTCATTCATTCGTTCATTCATTCATTCATTCATTCATTCATTCATTCATTCATTCATTCATTCATTCATTCATTCATGTGCGTAAGTTCTCTCTCTACATAAGCCATGGTATTGATGTAGGCCTGCATGTAAGCCTAGATAATGTACACGTTAGCATGGTTAAACATGACACTGTGACAAGGAAGGCTTTTAACATGACAACCTCGTCTGCTTGACTCACCTTCCAATCCCCGACTGTCACTCAGAAAATAAACCTGGATTGGTCTGTAACACCCCACGTGATTGGTTAGAGTGATTGCCAGAATGATGTTGTCTCGCTCACTAACCCATGTGCTCCTTTAGAACAAATACCCAGCACAACTAAAATCATATTTTGACGTGTTTTCTGCTTGCCATAAGGTGAGTGCTTCGGCCAGTGTGCTGATATTTGAACAAATGGACAGATAAATAGCAATGAAATCAATATTTGTGGACAATAATCAATTGATCAATAATTCAATTTGGAATATGTCCTAATATATTTGAATACGTGAATATGTTTTAATGATGGCGTTTGCAATCCCAGCTTCTAATTGGCAGCAAGGCGTAGGTTAAAAATCGAATATAGGCAGGGCACTTTATCCTGTCATAAAATACTGTCTTGGATAAATGGGAGTTTATCAATATGACAATGTAGCCATCAGAAAAATCTGGCCTGGCCAATTCCTGTGTGATGGAGTAAGAGCTGCTGAAGTGCTCTTCTAGGAAGCTCGGCTGCCGGGTCGACCAATGTACCGAAATATATAAATATATATATATATAAACCATAGAGATCAAAGTTTTTTTTAAATTGAAATCATCGTATATGTATTTTAGTTGTTAGCTCAGTTTTCTGTTTTTGCTTCATTTCAAATACCTATGTTACGTGTGTACCTCCATTATAAATATATTATTATTTCTGTGCGTCTATAGACGTCAGATTCTGACGTCAAAAGTCGGTCCCCTTAATAAAGGGTTAAGTGGTCAATTTCTCGTTTTCATTGTATTTTGCCTTTGAGACGTAGCTGCCGCTTTATATTTTTTAAATCTCAGGAAATATTTAAAAGTTTATCTGCGTGTTGACATAGGCCTATATAGCTCTATAGTCTTTCTCAGGAGAATCTAAATGGTCACTATTAAACCCATTTGATCTGTGTATGTGTTTACAATAGTCATTGATTCACACCAGAGCTTCTCTGTTTTGTGTTTCAAACCGTTATTGCGTCGCTACATTGATATCTTAAAATCACTTCCGAGTCAAAGGCAGCTTGACAGCCATCCCAGCCTCACTCATGGTGTCACATGTGATAACAGTTCGTGACGCAGATCATTCACGGCGTCACATATAATTACAGTTTGTGACGATTTTTTTTTAAATGTAAGTATGATCTTATGATGATATTGTTTCAGACTCAGACAAATGTATTCGATTTTCTACAGAAGTTGATAGTACAAACACATAAAGAAGCAACATAAACAAAAGCAATTGTAGAAAATCAGGAAACTTCTACATAGACTTTAGGTCGCTAGCGTAGAAGCCACCTGAAAGAAAAAATACATAGATATGCATAGAAAAGGCCTATTTTATATTATTCTCATAATGATGTTAGGTATATATTAATATATGACTTAATACACTTAAATGAGAGCAAATAAAGTTATAATGTGTACATAATACAAAACAAAAACTACTCGTACGAGTGAACAAAACAATACAAAACAATACAGGTATTCGAATAATTATCAATACAATAACGTTTCATATATAAACCAGAGAGATCCTTAAAACTTTTTTCTGCAGCAAAGAAACCTTATTTTGATGATCACCCCACGCCAATAAGCAGTATGTCATGTGAGGTAAAATAAGTGAATTATATAACAGAACTAAAATATCACTTCAAATTCTTGTTAATTATTAAACCAAGAAAATTAAAATTTTCTACCTTTTCAATGTCAACACCATTTATTGTTATTGTTGGATAAATAATTGATTTATGACTCCGATGGAAAAACATACATTTGGCTTTTGAAATGTTTAGTGATAGTTTATCAAGTTCAAGCCACAAAAATAATTTATCTAATTCTTTGTTAATTAGATTTACATTTTTCGCATCAATTTTACTGATGATTGTAGTATCATCAACAAAAAGGATAAAATTAATGAGTGTTCTTGTTTTCACAAAATCATTAATGTATGTTAGAAAAAGAAGGGGGCCTAGATTTGATCCCTGGGGAACACCTGTCGTAATATGTGCCATTTTGGAATTTTGATTGTCAAAGCATATTGCTGCCTATTTGAAAGATATGATGCTAGAAGATCTTTAGAAATACCGGAAATACCTAATTACGAAAGTTTATCTAATAATATATCACGATTCAAAGTATCGAAGGCTTTTGCCATGTCCAAGAATACTCCAACAGGGTATTCCCTTCTTGCATCAAAAATGTAATTTTATCTATTAATTCCAAAGCGGCAAATTCAGTTGAATGACCTTGTATAAAGCCATATTGACTGCTATAGAGTAGTTTATTACTTTCAAAATAGGCATAGAGTTGTGAGTAAATAACTTTTTCAAATATTTTAGATGAAGATGGTAAAATAGATATAGGTCTATAATTAGAAAAAAGTGTATTGTCACCCTTTCTGTATAATGGCACAACTTTGGCGATTTTTAGTTTATCTGGAAAAGTTCCCGTCGTTAACATTTGATTAATTAAAACAGTAATTGGTTGGACAATTACCGATTTGATAGATTTTAATAAATAATTGGAAATACCATCTACACCACAGCCTGTCTTATTTTTCAAATGATCTATTGCTTTGATAATATCGTCGCGGACAAAAAGAACAGTTTCCGAAATAGATTATTTATTTCATGCATCGATTGCCAGAAATGATCTATTTCAAAAATACTCCAGCCCCCCCCCCCCCCCTCTCGAGATTGAATGGTGACCCCCCCTTAGAATAGGCAGAGTGGTTTAACTTGGGAAATGAACAGGTAGAGTGCGACACATGGGCGACACATGATACTTTCAAATTGAAAAAAAAAAACTTTGCTCTCCATGGACTAAACACACATATTTCAGTGTTGTAAGGGTTAGCTGTTTGGCTGTGCAAGGTAATATACATTCAGTATATGTCGGGGAGGTGGGGGTGCACCCTCATCTAGGCTAGTCGACGATTATATGCGCTCGTGGATTCGTGAAAGTAACAATAAAGTGGGGTTGGTTGTCCAATTATATCTCTCTCTTAGGCATTATAGTCCGGCAGCTAAGGGCGGTGACCCAAAATTCTCTGATATAGTTTGAAAAAAAGAAAAACCGAAATTAAAAAAATATACTAACATTCTTGATATCAGTTGCTTTTCCATTATACACATATTTTTTTCTTTGAAATACGAAAAGTACAACAAAGCACTTAGTTTGTATTTTATCCCTCTATATGAACAATTTCCAGCGTTTTTTTTGTGAATACAAGTAGGACTTCTCGCTAATGTTAATTTTTTTATGGTATAAATATTTGTTATTACTTTTACATTCTGTGGTGACATTTTTAAAAGTGATCTTGACCACTGGTGAAGTCATCACAGCCACTTTAAAAATTATGTCAGCAACTACAAAAGTGATCTTGACCACTGAAGAAGTGATTACAACCACTTTAAAAGTTATCTCAGCCACTACAAAAGGGATCTTGGCCACAAACAAACTGGCTTAGTTAATATTGTCAATGGCTTACACCAGTTTGTCAGTGGCCATGATCACCTTTGTAGTGGCTGAGATAACTTTAAAGTTGTCTCTAGTCACTTCTTCAGTGGCCAAGATCACTGTTGCAGTGGCTGAGATAATTTTAATATATAAAACATTGCTCCAATTATGCTTGATGTCCATTATTCCGATGCAGAGTCAAGTAAAATGCACAAAGGAACTTTCAAAGCTCACATAACATCCAGGATTATTTATAAGCATATCTATGTTTAGGCATACATGAAGCGATATGTATTTATTATACATCTCGGTTGATCTCAGTGCTCCAAAAAAACTTAGTTTCGGTGAGATGTGAGGAGGGGCGTGCATGGTAGCCATAAGTAGCTCATCGCCTAAATGTTATCGTTTTCCCATATGTAATTTTGTTTCATATGATTGTAACAGAACTTTTAGCCATACGGCAGCCACTTTGGATTCCAAAATGGTCTCCATTATTGCATTTTCAAACTACGGAGATGTAAAACAGATTTATGTGAATAAAATTTGACAAATATACATTATTACAAGACATATTAACAGAGTGTTTTACCTTTATAAAGTCGATTCCATCATAACTGAGGCATTTTCAGAGTTTTTTCTAGTCCATGGCGGCCAACTTGAATAATTAAAACTGCTCAAAGGTGACACCTCCACACCAACCTGGATGTCTTTATGTAGACACCAAAGATAAAAAAACAGCAGAGAAAAAAAGTACATCAGAGGATTTTGGGTCAGGCCAATATTGGGCATTCTGCTGCCGGACTATTAGTACACAGAACTGTCTATTTGGTCATGCCCAATCGACCCTGCAATCACATTAAAATACATTATGTACAAATATCACAATTTTATATCACCCAAATCACTTACCTGAAATACACAAAACCTATACTTCAAATAGTGAAGTATGAATTTAGCCCCACATGAATTGCTAAGATATCTCTCACCCCACTGCACACTTTATACAGCTATAAGTAACAGAGTCGGCATCCCCTTAGCAACTCTCCAAAAAAACTCAAAATAACAGAATCTAATGATAATAATTATGATTCACATGCCATATTTCAGAAACGGCTGATGTCGGTTGGATCCATGAAGTGAATAAAGTTTGATGATCAAATTATGATGAAAATGAACGAACAAACATGGGGGTGGCTATTTAAATGATTATGCGGGGTATATACATAACTATCCACAGACTTTATTCTCACAATTGAAACCAGGTATAGCCCCACAGGTCCATTCTACCCCTGACATAAATGCACATAAGTTATAAAACGTACTTATCACATTTACTTTCCCACAACAACAATTGTACAGGCTTTATATACTGGTAAAAAAATAATTACCGTGGATATTGTTAAGATTAATGCTTTTAAATATCGATAAGTAAATAATATTCACATATTATATGTGTGCTAGATTCACGGAATATGTGATGTAATGGTGCCCAAATGTCAACTTTTACAATACATGTGTACAATAGTTATTGTTTTAGTACAAGTTGTAGATTTCATCTATGCTTTTGGTTATTCACTTAATAGTTATATTTAAGATGGGTTAGGTGTAGCATAAACATAAGGTTGAATAACTGATCCCAATAGCCCATTTCTGAACTTTAAATAGTGATTTGATATATTTGTCACCAGACTAGCTTTACTCCATAATTCAATGCAATAATTGATGTATGGATGGATAAAATTGCTGTGTAGTGTGACTAATATTTATGTTGTTTTTTTCAGCACACACCTTGCTTTACAATTCCATCTCTTTTGTTTTAGTTTTTTACAGCATTAATAATAGTTGATGAGACACATTCAGTTTTCGTCAATTATGACCTTCATACATTTCCGGTGTAGTTCATTTTATTATGTTTATTGATCAAAATATAAATATAGTGAGGTTTTTAATATTTAAATATTATTTGTTACAGCTGAACCACTCTACTACTTTTATCAATTCGTTGTTCATAATTATGTAGTAATATGTTAATGTCGTTTCCAATTATAAATAAGCTTGTGTTATCGGGGTACAATAGTGGGAGTAAAACAGATGACACTTCAATCTGATCATTCACACATAGCGATAACAATGGACCATGTATAGACCCTTGGGGCACGCCACAATGATTAGTGAAGAAAACATTGATTGTCTTGTTCGTCTACCTAGTAATTAAACACCATTGTTCATCCATATTTACTGTAAGACGTAGTTTTGTAACGTTTTCAGTCAGTGTTTTGTTGTCTGCTGTAAGGAAGGTGTATTTGAATACAAACACATAACGTTCATCATCTTGGTCGCTACCAAAGACACACAGTCTGTGATGGTCAGTGTTCAGATACAGGCTATCTGGATACATCAGGGATTGTGGTTGGAGCAGCTGCCTCACTTCATCTCCCTCCATCTCTCCACATCATTAACAATTGATGCTTCCTGAGGTCACTAGCCAGTATTCCCCTCCTACCATATGTGATAACTCCATATGGCTGCCATAGCTCCACACCGTGTATCTCGCCTTCGTAGCGTGTCTTCCTTTGTCCATCTTTACTAAATATGACAACCTGGTGACCCCGTGGATCAGAGATAACGTAATTCTCACCATCACCATGATCTGTGACATAACATGGCTTCACATCATCAGGTAGTGAGATGACCCCCAGTAGTTGACCGCCATAGCTGTAACGGGGGATTTTATGGTTTTCAGTATCACACAGCATGATAAAATGAAATGAATCGGGCTTTAGGCCACCTTTGTGCACATATAGGCTAAACTGGGCCAGGAGAACCTCACGAGGATGATGAGATGATTGAGATGACACTGTCCTCCAGACACAGGATTCGAAATGAACCCCAAACTGAAAGGCAGCGGTGCTAACCACTACCCTAGAGCCCCCGCCCCACACAGCATGAGAACGCCTTCGTCATTATATGATCCTCGCGGATGATACTGAAGCTGATGTGTTTGATGATGAATCATAGTTTCGTCAGCTGTAATCTCGATCCAGACAAGCTAATTATTGGTGAAATCGCTGACCACCAAGTTGACAGTGTCCACATCCATCATCAAACACATGCCTGTAACATCATTATGTGTTCCACCTTCATGTTCATACACAGAACTAAGATCATCACTATAAGAATAACAATACACAATTAAACCTTTGATACATGTATGTACAGTATAAAAGTTGTCCTTGTAAACCTACATACCGCTATAGGGTGGATCTGATTATGTGGGCGGATCTTTCCCACCTCCTTCATCATCTTTGTCTTTATTTTCTCCTCAGATTGTTCCGATTCAACACTACATTGATGATACTTCTCCTCAGGCTGCATGGCATTAACCTTGCCAGATGTACCTTTTCCAATACGTTTATTATTCCACTTGAGTCCCGCTAAATGTTCATCATATTGATTATCTACGTCACTTTTGATAGAATCGGCAACCGTTACATAGTCATATAAACTACCCTTGTCAACCAGTTTCATCTGAACAGATTGCAGGCTCTCTATTCTAGCCAGGATCATCTCTTCTACAATGACATCACCGGTCTTCTTAACGTGTTTTCGTGCTTCTTGTAGATCTGACAGGAGTTGTTTTTCTTCTTCATCGAGTTTATCATGCATTATATTAAAGGTGATCTATCACCCCTTATATGGTATGAATAATTATGTCATTATATGGGGTTGATTGGCTATCATGTGACCCTCTCAGAGGGTCACATGATAGCCAATCACTCCATATAAGGAAACACTTGTGCCCCATCTTGTGACAGCTTTGATTTATTTGTCACAAAATTATTCATAATATATAAGGGGTGATAGATCACCTATAAATTTGGCCTTTACTTCACCACATGCATCATCAATATCTGCCTCAGCCTGCTGTATGTTACTGGTGGTTTTCTTCGTGGCTTTTCTCACGACATTAATCATTTCATTCGTCTCGTCAAGGGTCTGGTCTAGCCTGGCCTTACACACTTCTGCTTGTTTTTCAAGCTCGACACAATCATGGGATCTATGATTGGCTTGAGAGCAAGTAGTACATATAGGTATATGACATGTCCGGCAGTAGAGATCCAAAACTTGGTGCGTGTGGCGATGACTTGCTGGATACTGGTTCTTGTCAACTTCAGAGGAAACATTGTACTCGTTGATTGGAATAACTATGTGAGATTTAGTGAATCTAGATTTTCTGTGCTCATCATAACACTATTGACAGAGAAACTTACAGCCTGTTTGACAATATCTGACAGCCTTCAAACCACAATCATCTGAATGGAAGTATAATAATAATTTTAAAAAAAAATAGTAAAAATGACTAGCTGGCTTTCTGAATATTAAGCTTGACAAATTGTCGGACTAACGGGCCTTCTGACAAGCCGGCCTTCTGACTAATGGGCTTTCTGGCTAAAAGGCATACCTTATTTTGGTGTAAAGTGCTGCCTACTTTGAATATAATAAAATGAAATGTATTTTTTCTACACAGTGGTGAAAACACAAGACGAGACACAACACCCATTCGTCATGAAACAATATTGTGTGGAGCCTCCGTAGCGTGCCCGGCCTCAGACCGCCAGGGCTCAAATATTGAGTCCTTTGACTGGAGGGCAGTGCCATCGCATTCAGCTCACCATGCTTAGTATGTTCTCCTGACCCAGTTCGGCCTATATGTGCACAGGTGGACTAAAAACCCCATTCATTCATTCATTCATTCATTCATTCATTCATTCATTCATTCATTCATTTATTCATTCATAAAAACCTCTCCATAATTGGAATATGCCCATATTTTAATAATATTTCACCCAAGTATATGATGTCATATAGAATGATGTGTTTATCCTAAAAAGTGTGGTTATTTTTTTAAATGCAATTCGTATGTATATAAATATATAGCATGCATGCTGAAGGCCTGCAGCTCTACAGGTATGCCTAATTAAAAAATATTATTTAGATAAACAGCCATAAATTATATAATGATGTAAAAAGGCATACGCAAACGAAAAAGTGGCTGGATATAAACAATATTATGTGATGTCATCAAAATGAAGGATGAGTGCCAGCCGACACACCGGGGAGTATCGTGAGTCGATGACCACCATACTGGTACCCTCTGGTCACCTGTCTACTGCTGTAGGATGACTACCTGACAACTCAGATGAAATGTCTTTTATCTGTCTTCTCAGTATCGGGCTGTAAGTAGTCTGTAATAGCAGACTCTGTGTTCCATATAGAGTCTGTAATAATTGCCATTCGTAAAGTTGTGCCCCAAAAATACGGTGCGCATCAAATCGATTGCGCATCAAATATAAACGTTCCAGTTTGATGACTGTCCTATATTTAAACTCATATTAACAGTTTTACATCTCATTTGAAAAATGCCTTGAAGATGTCATTTAAGTCTCCTTCTTTGAATGTGATAAATAGATAGATAGATAGATAGATAGATAGATAGATAGATAGATAGATAGATAGATAGATAGATAGATAGATAGATAGATAGATAGATAGATAGATAGATAGATAGATAGATAGATAGATAGATAGATAGATAGATAGATAGATAGATAGATAGATAGATAGATAGATAGATAGATAGATAGATAGATAAATAGATAGATAGATAGATAGATAGATGGATGGATGGATGGATGGATGGATGGATGGATGGATGGATGGATGGATGGATGGATGGATGGATGGATGGATGGATGGTTGGATGGATGGATGGATGGATGGATGGATGGATGGATGGATGGATGAATGGATGGATGGATGGATGGATGGATGGATGGATGGATGGATGGATGGATGGATGGATGGATGGATGGATGGATGGATGGATGGATGGATGGATGGATGGATGGATGGATGGATGGATGGATGGATGGATGGATGGATATGAAATGAACATATGTACAAGACTATATACAACAGGATTAGTTTGGTAAAATATGCATACTAAGTTAACTTAAACATGTTAAAATCAAACGACATTATATACTAAAACAAGCACAGGTTAAATAAAATATGCATCAGAACTATTTAAAATAACCTACAGTTAAACAGCACTGGCATGATATTTTTAAGTTTCTCGCACCAAAACCAGAGATAAAATAGCTACTGCATATAGCAAAAAAACCTCTGGAAAGCGTAGAAACCGAGTAATTACATAATGAGTGAGAAAAAATCTAAAAAATGCATTGTCTGACGTCAGCTCGAAACACCAAGAACACATACAGGTACTCAAGGTTCAATGTGCAATGATCACTGATGACGGAACCAGTTATAGCAAAAAGCTGAACCTTGGTTACTGTCGCAGCCTCCCCGATAACAGAATCTACTAAACCGGTCTAATCAATTAATCGCACATAATTATTCTAGTAATAAAAGAAAAGGAATATATATATATAAAACTTGTCTTTGAATAAGTTGAAATGACTCGGGCTTTATGCCACCTTTGTGCACATATAGGCTAAACTGGGCCAGGAGAACCTCCAGAGGATGGTGAGATGATTGGGATGACACTATCCTCCTGACACAGGATTCGAAATTCGAGCCCTGGCGGTATGAGGCCGAGCACGCTACCTCTCGGTCACGGAGGCTCTCCACAATATAGACTTTCACACGTGGATGGGAAAGAAACATTTTTTGTTTCTTTCAAACTGCCGAGACCGGGAACCGACTGCTGTTTGTGGATTTAAACGTGAAGAATTACACCTTAATATTACGCTCTAATTATCTGTTTTGACATACATTATATTAGCATGACAAACGGCACAGTGAAAGTCAGTGTGTAGCCGCGTACGATGCTAATCAAAATCAATATTTAAAATTTAATTGTAGGCCCACACATTAGCTCAACTGTTAACCATTGTCCTCTAATTATCATGATTTACTATTGCAGTGTCCACTGCTCTTAGCTGATTAATTAGCATTTGTAGCGTTTTAGGGCCACAAATCTGGAGAAAAAATGGTATTTATTATATGCATTTAACAGCAATACAATCATGCCAGAAATTCATATTGGAGAACTGAAATGTATTCTAGAGGGGAAGGATTACTTCGTGAATTTGTCAACAGGTTTCGGGAAAAAGCCTATGTTTTATACTTGCTCCCTAACTGAAGGAAGAGGTATTCACAAAAAAATGATTACAAAGAAATAAATTAAATATAAATGACTTTAATCACGATTTAAGGGATATTGGACTATATAGTGCTGTTATTGATGCTAAAACAACATCTGATGCCTGGAGAGATTGGTCAAATGCATTTAATACAGTGGTTAACAAACATGTCGAAATTAAAGAAATTAGAGTCAAAGCTAGGTCAAATCCATGGATGACCAACGAAATTTTAGGCCTTATATATAAACGTGATTATACTCACCGCATGGCTGTTCCACTTAGCTCTTCTGCCAAAATGAATGAATACAAAAAATTGAGAAATTTGGGCATCTCAACAATTCGAAATTCGCAACGATCCTATTATAAGGAAACAATCACAGCCAATAAACAATGTGACGTTTGGAAAGCAGTAAACCAATCCCTGGGGAAAATATAAAAAGTTCTATAACAGCAGATCTTTCACCAGATGCGTGGAATGACCACTTTGCTTAGTTGGAAATAAATTGTGTAGTAAACTTAGTGAAAATGATGAACTAATATGGAGAAACAACTCGAGTATTTATAACTAGCATTTATAAACAAATTGCCATCTGAAACCAATGTTGATATTCTAGGCTATGATTCTTGTATTCTCAAACTTAGCTGTGAGATTATCTGTAGCAGTCTAGCAATCTTATTTAATATGTCACTTTCTAATGGAGAAATTCCAAATGAATGGAAGAAAGCTCGGGTTACTCCAGTTTACAAAAACAAAGACTCTAAGCAAGACCCTAACAACTTTCGACCAATTTCTGTAATTGTGCACATTTCAAAATTATTTGAAAAATTAGTTAACTCTCAATTGAGAGAATATTTACAATCTCACTCTTCCATTACACATTCCCAGTCAGCTTTCATGAAACTCCATTCAACCCAGACGTCGTTGCATAATGTGATTGAATACGTAGTCAGGGGGAAAACTGGAATATTCATCTGAACCCCTTAAAAAAACTAGTTGTTGAGATTATTGCATTTTCGAGTACTTCAGCATCCCTAGAAACATATTCCGGATGATGACATCGAATTCGCCTGGAGTATTTTTTTTAATTAGCATAATTCCAAGATGACCGCCATTAAAATACGTTGGAACACACCTTTGTATCCACGCCACATAGAACATTATTTAATACCACTTCTTCCCATAATTTGGACCCAGGGAATAGATTTAGATGATATAATTAGTGATTTTATGAGTTTTTCAAGGTCAAAGGTCATTTTCAAGGTCACACGATACTAAAATAGGATAGATAAACCAATGCCATCATTTGTTATTATCTATATCTAGCTTGGTTATTGGAGCATATGAATGTGTTATAACTACTAGAAGTGACAAGGGGTTCAAGGCGAAGGTCAAGGTTAAGTTAAATCGTATTTAAATGTAAATACGACGTTGATTTTGACGATCGCAAAGGTCAAAATCGTTAATTTCAAGGTCCTATTAGGCCTAGATAAAATTAGAAAGCGTTCAAGTAGTGTATCGTATCTATTTTATTTCAAGAGCAGAGAATGTATTTCTGGACACACCATATTTATCTCAAGACCAATTCAGGACATCTTTAATTTCAACAACCACTATGACAAGAGCTGACAAAGTTAAAACTACCACTAACATTGTCCCGGGAATAACACAATAGGTCACACATTTCACGAGTAAAAACAAAAATATAGTAGAGTGATTAGGGAATATATTTAATGCAACATTGAACAAAAAACGCACTTAATACTGTTATAGTGATAAAAAGAACATTCCACTTGATGTAACCTCTTTACTTTGTCCTATATGATTTCAACTGCCAGAATTCCAACTACAGCTCATCATCATTATCATCATCAACTTGTACTGATTCTTGCAATTTCTTTGTGAGCATGTTCATGCACACCTCATTTCCCTTGCATGCACAGAAAATAGTACAACCAATGGTGCTACATTTACAGTGGCCTCCTTTACAACCAGATGCGCACCCACATCGCATCATCACCAAGACAGCAACTGGGGCAGACAGGGTTCCCTCTGGCACAGTCGTGGGCTTCAAGTAGGATCCGTCGCGCTCCCAACCATGCATCAGGGCATCGATATGGGGGCATTGTGCCTTCAATTGATGCCTTCCAGTGTGCAGCCTGCAGGTGAGCACGTTTGACATTTTCAGTAAATGCCTCGGTGATAGGTAGCAGGCTCCACAACTTCAAAGAAGCACCAATATGAGTCTCCTTTCTCAGCATTTTGATCCGGGCTAAATCCCTGCTCGCACATCTGCTGAAACCTTTGCCATTGCAAGCCAAATGTCGTAGCTTGCTCGAATACAATAGCTTAATGTGTTTGTGTATCTCTAATACAGTAGATCCTGTCATCAACGACCCTGCCATTAACGACCTATTGTGTCTAACGACTTTTATTTCTTGCACTGAACATTTTTCTATAGTTAACGACCTGTGATCAACGACTTTTTGTCTAACGCGACTTGCGACCTCAATTATCTGGCATAAGGTCATTATATTACTTGTGTCGAACGACCTCAACTTTTTTCGTCATACGACTTTTGGAAACATTCATAAGCAAACCACTGCATGTAGTGGTAGCCTAGCAGTTCTGGCTACCTTGAGTGCTTTGATTTTATGTGTCGGCCCCTGTAAGGGCATGAATGGCAAGCAGAGCTGGTACAATAGATGTATGTACCTTCATACTCTACATGATGTCGATTACGGCACGATCTACGTGCAAGTCATTATTGGGTGTCGACTTTGTAGCCATTCGCATCATTCCCTGTGGCATTAAACATGGGAGCAGGGTAGGGAGCCAGTTCCGTGTGTAATACCTCTTTTTTCGTGGAATTTTGAAAAATCAATCATAGTATTATTTTTGTGATTCAAAGTCAATTTCCACCACACTGCTACATCTTGCTCCAAGGGTGAAATTGCATAATTGCGATTTGCGATGCGTGGGGAAATGGTATCCGAACAAAAATGTGTCAACAGAAGTCATTTGTAATAATCACCTGCACTGCACCCAAAATGGGTTTGGAATAGATAAAAACAGAGTTTGACCTTGCAGTTACCTTGAGATGATCTTGATGTGACCTTGGGGTGGTACCCCAGTGAAGCGCAGCACCAACCCATGTCATCTTTCATACCCAATTCTGTATCCATATGTTGTCATGAGGGCTGAAGCTGATGTTCCACACTGCTAAATCTGAGTAATTTTGTCGATTCACTGCAACGTTGGTAAAGTGGTGTGATAAGGGGAATACCAAGAGGGTAATCACCCCCCCCCCCAAGGCTGAAATGGCATACAAATCCCTTGCGATGCGTGGTCGAGTGATAGCCGACCAATAATGTGTCAACATCAGTCATTTGTAAAATTCACCTTCACTCCAAATGGGTTGGGAATAGATAAAAACGCCAAAATCATGTTTTATCAGTTTGACTTTCCAGTGACCTTGATATGAACTTGAGGTGACCTTGGGGTGATACCCCGAGTAAAGCCCAACACCAGCTCATGCCACCTTTCATTACCAATTCGGTATCCATACTTATGTTGTCATGGGGGCTCAAGCTGCGGTTCCACACTGCTACATTTCAGTAATTTTGTTGATTCACTCCAGCTTTGGGAAAGGAGTGTGATAAGGGAAATACCAAGGGGGTAATCACCCCCCAAGGCTGAAATTGCATACAAACCCCTTGTGATGCGTGGTGAAATGGCACCCGACCAATTATGTGTCAAGAACAGTGATTTGTAGTTCTCATCTGCACCCCAAATGGGTTTGGAATCGATAAAAATCCTAATAATAATGTTTTTTGCCAGTTTGACCTTGCAGTGACCTTGAGATGACCGTAATGTTACCTTGGAGTGGTACCCCAGTAAAGCACAACTCCAGCCTATGTCAGCTTTCTTATCTGATTCTGTATCCATCTGTTGTCATCATGGACATGGGAGCCCAGGCTGAAGTTCCACACTGCTACATTTTAGTATTTTTTCATTCATTCCAGCGTTGGGAAAGGGGTGTAATAAGAGGAATAAAAAGGGGTATTTTCCCCCATCAGGCTGAAAATTTCCCAAAAACCATTGAGATGCGTGTCTTAAGGGTACTCGAGAAAGAATGTGTGTGTGAACAGAAGTCATTTGTAATACTTTCCTGCACCACACATCAGTTTAAAATCGGTAAAAGTAAAACAAATATGTTTTTATACCAATTTGACTTTGAAATGAATTTAATCTGACGTTGAGCTGACGTTGAGTTGTATCCCGTTAAACTACACCATCATCACATGTCATTATTTGCTCTTAGTCTGGAATCCTGCTGGTGTGCTTAGAAACATCGGACAGTACAAAATATCCAGCATTTTTTCTCCCCCCACCCTCCCAGGAATTTGGCGGTTGGGGTAGGAGTGGTGCGGCGCTGAAAGGGTTAATATGAGTGCAAAACCCTGTATAACTTGACCTTGACCTGCGAAGTTCCGCCTTAAACTCCTTTTTACTTCTAATAGTTATATAACACATTCATACGGTCCAATAACCAAGCTAGATATAGAAAATAACAAATGATGGCTTGTTTGGTCCACAGAATGGCTAATCTATCCTATTTTAGCACCGCGTGCCTTTTAAAATGACCTTTGACCTTGAAAAACTCAGCAAATCACTAATTATATCATCTAAATCTATTCTCTGGGTCCAAATTATGGGAAGAAGTGGTATTACATGATGTTTTATGTGGCGTGGTTACAAAGTTGTGTTCCAACCTATATTAATGGCGGCCATCTTGGATTTATGCGAATTAAAAAAAATACTCCAGGCGAATTTGATGTCATCATCCGGAATCTGTTTCTAGGGATCCTAATGTACTAAAAAATGCTATAATCTCAACAACTAGTTTTTTTAAGGGGTCCAACGAGCCTTCTCCTTGACTAACGTGCTTGACAATATTAACGAAAATAAAATCAATGGTATTTGTATGGTTGATCTTGCTAAATGTTTTGACACAATTGATCAAATTACTTTAAGAAAAACATAAGCAAATACGGCCTTAATGGCACTGAATTACAATGGTTTACAAATTATCTCAATGAACGAACTCAAGTTGTTACCATAAATGGTAAAATTTATAATACAAAACTCAATGGCGTTCCACAGGGATCTAAACTTGGTCCTCTGCTTTTTACCATATTTATTAATGATTTCCCCTCATGTCTATCTAATGCCTTCTGTAATATTTTTGCTGATGATACTATGATAGGTGTTAGTGATAAATCTAACCATGTAGATGAATTGTTCAAGAAATTGTTTTCACAACTTTATATCTTAAGAAAGTTGAAACAAATTCTCCCAACGGATGATATTAATTGTGTTTACTACGGTATATTTCAAAATATTATTGATTATTGTATCACTGTCTGGGGCTCTGCTGCACAAAAATATTTATGTAAAATACAAAAATTACAAAATAGAGCAGCACGACTTCTTGCACAAAACTTTGACTGGAACATTCGCGGTATAGATATTGTGAGAGGTTTAGGGTGGCAGAATGGTAAAGAAAGATATTATTTTTTATCATGTTGTCTCACTTATAAATCTATAAATAATCTAGCTCCTTATTACTTATCTGATCTTTTTTCCTCCGTTGCTGAATATCATACTGTTTCAACACGTAATGCAACAAATAATACTATACAGCAGCCCAGGTGTAATAATTCTTTATATGAATCATCTTTAAGTGTGAATGAGTCTAGACTTTGGAATAACCTACCTTTATAAATTAGAAATAAGAAGACATTTTCTGCTTTTAAATATAACCTTAAATTATATATGGCTAATAATCAAACTCTTACTCAATTATAGTTAGGGCTGCAATAATGATATGGCTGTACATGTCTTAACGCTCTCTCCAATTTTTGTAGGTTTTTGTAGGAGTTTTAGTGCGGGGACATTTGTGTTTTCTTTTCTTTACACTTCACTATAAATGTACATGTATATACATTTGTAAACCTATTCAATTAACACAAATGCATATATCATCGGATTATGAACTGAAATATCTAATGTACCTTCTATTTTAGTTATTGTAACTATTGTACATATGATAATTATTGTTTAAATAAGTGTTTTCATATTTTATGCAAATGCTTGTCATAAAACATATGCAAAATAGCCAATGGCTAATAATGTGTTTAAGCTGTATAAATATGTTTGAATAAATAAATAAATGCGTTTTTTACATCTTATTTCGACACAACTCACTCACTCGGCCCACTCATGTTCCATTCCTCATATAAATAAATTCAAATTGGTGATTTCTTTACATTTGTTGCGAACAACGTTGGGAAATATTGAGTTGTTTAATAAATTAAATACTTACATGTATTGCTACATTTATTTTGTTTCCTCAATGTAATTATTTTTGACACTTTGGGCCTTGATCCAGTGTTGTCTCAATATATGTGGAGAATAGGCAATGCTGGCAAAGCATTGAGACAACATTGTGCCAACTTTCCGTGCTACATTGTACATATTTATCCACGTTCCTAGGTTAATGATGACCAGCGTCAAACATCACTGGTCATCAGCCCATTCTTAAGTATTATATATGAACAAGCGACTAAACTGAAGCAGTGGGGTGTTGCTCCATATAGCATAACACCGGAGATATCGGGAAAAGATGAGATAGGTATGTCTTCATAAAATTGGTGAATGATATACTCTAATTCCATGACAGTATATGCTTTATTACGAGAAACGAAACTGGTAGACATGGATGACCGCACACACATTCAAAATCCCAGAGATAATATACATCATTATCATAATAAAATAAACTGTGTATTCTTTTCTTTTGTTTTTCTTATGATGGAATTAAAAAAAACATAATGAGAGCTGATATTCGAGGATTAAAAACTGCGTTATTAGTCTGGTGCGGTATGTCATTTTGGCCATTTCTGTTGCCAAAATTGATTTTATTGTTTTTTATGGCTTCATTAGGGGTCGAATAAGCCAAAAATATTGGGGTTCAATTTTTCCCGCCCCTCAACCTCGTTTTATGGCACATTCAAAATGGCCGCTATCGAAATCACATATTTGGCCATAACTTCGCCTCTAGCAGAGCTAGAGTCACGATTTTGATGTCTATACCCATGTTTTTGGGTATGAGGAATCCAATAGTGCCCATACAAAATGTGTATGTCTTGTAGGTATTTCGATATTAAATATAAAACACATTTTTCATGCGTTCTCGGTCATTTTTTGTCGCAAATATGAAAAAACTCAAATTTTCAAATAATTATTTTGGAAGCGTTATTTAGTATGTATTATAATATAAACAGCACATTGCTGATGGTTTCTGAATGGTAGATGTTTCGTTGATGGACCCTAAATATTCCACCAAGAAGCAAGAAGGCGTACAAGTGATAGCGTAGAAACCAAGCAACTTCAATAACGATGTTTGGTACCTTTCCTTAATTTGCAAATGACCATTTTGCAACAGTCACAGAGGAAAATTGATAAAACTAGTGTGTCTTTTGCAAAAAAGTACACACTTTTTTGAGAAGTAGATAGGAGGGATGAAGGTCCGATCGAAATTTAAAAAATAATACAAAATAAATACAAAATTGTGAGCAAATTGTGCGTTTTAGCAATGTTTCATGTGCTGTCAAACAAATGATCAGAATCAATCATCATGATCATTGCGATTGTGATCCATCCCATCAGCAAAATTATTGGATTTTCAGATTTGTTTCTTTAAAATTCTTAAACGATGCACAAGAAAAAATAAAAAAGAGTATTTTAATTCACAACCAATGAGAGATATCCCCGTTTAAATTTCAATCATAATTTGACATATTCTCCCAGATGCAGGGGCTACTCTGAGATCAACAATTTCATGAAACAATTAATTTAAATACTGACAGTTAAATCTCCGCGTCAAGGCAATATTCTAATGAGATGCAAAGCGAGTATTACCAATTAAAGCAGCCCCTTGGGATGACATCAGTTTTTGTTTTTAATTCCGCACTGAAGTAGTGTATTCCACGGATCATGTTTTTATTTTTTTCAGAATTTTAATATTTTTACAAATATTTTTAATCAACATTTATATGAAACCAGAAGTAACCCAAACAAACTATTTGTATACCTGAAGGACCATTGAATGTTTTCACAGCATTGGGCCACATGCTAATTGCATCGGCCCAGCGTTGGGTAGACAATCAGTGCTGCAGGTGTGTCCTCCGGTGTCCTGACTGCTCTGATCTTACCGTCTGATACGTGGGAATATGTGATGTAAAGTGCTGAATATTGCTGACTTGTTTTGTTTACATGGCAATATACGACCTGGAAATACAACTATTTCGCTCTTTTTCAGTGCTTTAAAATTGTTTTTTGACTTTTTCGAATTTTTAGTTAAGATCAGTATGCTATATAGCTTCATATAAATTAAATTTTCAAAATTGACAACATTGAAAATGTCTCATCCCAAGGGGTCCCTTTAATATATAAATCTGTAGCCTAGCCAGGATGCCCGGTCGCGCAATGATTACAGTCTCTGTATCGCGTATACCTACAAACTCTATTATTGCGGAATAGATTGGAGGAGGACGGGAGCATTACCACTATTTAAGCAGATTACAACAAGCATTCAATGGCTTGGTTCATCGAAAAGACAATGAGGTTTAGGTTCAAATTTAGTGATTTTGATTTTTATATTACCATATTGACAATTTTTAAATTTCAAAAAGGCCGACTGTCGTTCACAATGACACAAGCCACAATACCTGGTTGGATTGTCATATACCCCACTGTTGCATTTGTGCAGGTGTCGTCTGCAACGCTGAGCATTTTAACTATATCTGGTACTACGGCAGTCTTATTTGCATCAATATGTGTTGAGCTCAATAACAACCCTTGGTGCAGGTGAACTAAGACATCTGACAGGAATGAACATGCTATATTTCACTTTCCACACTAATGGTGGGAGGTTTGGCCATCTGATAAAGCAGGTCTTGTCTCCCATTGACATGTGGTTGGCTCTCATAAGGTGTAGCTCATGTAGGTGGACATTTCCCATTCTAGATTTTTAGACAAGAATAGTTGCCACCGTAAAGCTGGAATTATCATTAGCTGATTAGGCCAGAGGATTAGTACACTTGACATACAAAATTCGCCCATGCTTCCAAGGATTTCGATGTACAAATTTAGAGAGGGAGAGATTGCGCATCGATAGAATACCGGACTGCCACGTCATTCATGCACGTATCCCGGGTTTGAACCGTGTTGATCTCGCAGGGGTCTTTCTGAGAAATATCCTTGTCTATTCCCTCTCAATGTGACTAGGTGATCACAGTTGCGGCCTCGTCGAGTTCAAGTTGAAACTAGTTTGTTGACGTTGATTTACAAGCTATTTAAAAAAAACAATATTTGTGGATATAATCTGTTTACGTGTGAAGCTAATTTTACTTTCACAGACCAGTTAACATGGTTAAGAGATATTACACAAGATGCTTCATCATCACAGAAACCAACCAACTTTCAAGAGGTACACTTGAATGCCTTTTCATATGTGTGCTCAATAGATAGATATGTTATCTAGCAAAAAGTGGTAAAGATATTTGATCATCTGCGATAAGCCCATGTACAAAGCTTTCAAAAAACCTATTTCAAGGAGAAATATGCCACAATTTTCGACAAAGTTACTGAACAATATTAAAACTGATTTACAACAAAGTAAAAGCTTCCACCGACTGTGAATGGACATACCCAATCATATTCTGTTGTGTATAGCATTGTGGCATTACAAAAAAAAAAAACTTTTGGACTACTCTGTTGCAGTACATATTTGATCTAATTATGCCTCAAATCACTAATTACTCAGTTGATGCATCAGTATTAGATTCAGAATTTGTCATTATTTGACCAAAATATATATGTTGAGGAATGACGCTCCTGTTAGTGTATTCTGTGCAGAAAGAAAGTGAATTCACCTGTCCCGGAAAAATTAGTACAAGCTCAACTTATTAGAGTTTTAGACACACGACCTCTGGTCACGATAAGGCATTCTAGAGTATGCACCCAAGAGTAGAAGTAACCCAGAGAGAGACATAATTAACCATAGTACCCAGTGCCGACTCCACCAAATGATAGGCCCGAGGTGGTTTTTGTATTACTCTTTTCTCATGAAGTATCCCTTGTGTAATCACTCACACGTGATCCGTGGACTGCCAATAAAGCGGTCCTAGATCTAGACCTATTACAAACTTCTGACTTCATGGGCTACTCTCATCGTTTGATAATTGTGTCACTTGCATCAATCTGCAGAAAACTCAACTCAACGGAAACCAGTTCTAAACAACTTGGTTTGGATGACAATGTACATACATAGTACTTAGTAAAAGTGTTCATCGTTTTTTTCAGCAATCTTGACTTCTGCCTTTCTAGAATGACTTCTCGCAGGTTATCTAAATTTTCAACCACTTGATGTTGTGTCTCGCGGGCATTATCACTTATTTACCGGATAACATATTTATCTACTACTGAGCATACAATATGCAAACACATTCAAGTGTATCTGTTAACATGACTGGGTTGATTCAAAATGTATTATGTTTTCTGCTCTCTTATTATGAAACATCATTTGTAATATTTCTTAATTTAATGTGGTAGGCTACAAGGCGTCTCATGTAAACAGACTATCTTTGATTATGTTGTCCAGTTGAAAAAAATCACGTTACCCTTTTCCTGTATTTAGATTGGAACTGATTTACAGATACCTAGCGAAACATCTTTGTGTTGTGAGTTGCTTGTTTCTTTCGCATAACAAAATGAACCAAACTATTGAATGTTTGCTGTGATCCTCAAAGATAATGGCCCTGCCCGTCCAATTATGGCTGGAATCTATACTCTAATATCTCACATAGGATGTGATGAATTAAAAGTTCCATTTTTATTTGTTATTGTGCATCATTTATGGATTTAAGAAAAACAAGATCTTAAAATCCAATAAATTGATGGATGGGATGCTCCATAATTACCCACCAAGATTAATTCTGGTCATTTGTTTAGCAAACATGAAACATTACTGAAACGCACAATTTGCGCACAATGTGTGCTAATTATATTTTATTTCAAATAACATTGACCAATCCCACCCACTCCTCAAAGTTATCAAGTGTGTTTTGTAAAAAACACATTACCGTCAATATGAATTATCCTCTGTGTTGTAAAATATTTAAATGAAATAAATGCATGGAACATCGTAATAGGAATTGTTCAGTTTTTACAATCGCTTTACGTCACTTTGGTCAACTATTTAGGGTCCATTAACGGAACAGCCATCATTCAGAAACCATCAACAATGTACTGTTTATCATAATATGCACTAAACAACGCTCAATGTTTAAATTTTAGTTTTTTTCGAATTCGCGAAAAAAATTTACCGAAAACGTATCAAAAATGTGTTTTATCGTTAATTTCAAAATATCTAAGAGACATCCACATTTTCTATGGGCACTATTGGATTCCTCGTACCCACAAACATGGGTATAGACCTCAAAATCGTGACTCTAGCTATGCTATGGCCCAAGCTATAGCCAAATATGTGATTTCGATGGCGGCCATTTTGAATGTGTCATAAAACGAGGTTGAGGGGCGGGAAAAATTGAACCCCAATATTTCTGGCTTATTTGACCCCTAATAAAGTCAAAAAAACAATAAAATCAATTTTGGCAAGAACTTTTAATTTTAGGCATATTTCTGACATACCGCACCAGACTATATTGGCATTTCAAAGATTATATATATATATCAGCAAACAAGACAAAAGAGACCCCCTATGCTTCGGGTATTTTACATTTGTAGACGGTTGAGTATGCAGGTAAGCTATGTGAACAAGCTTGAAATGAAAATGAAATGAAATGAATCGGGCTTTAGGCCACCTTTGTGCACATATAGGCTAAACTGGACCAGGAGAACCTGAGGATGGTGAGATGAATGAGATGACACTGTTCTCCAGACACAGGATTCGAAATTCAAGCCCTGGCGGTCTGAGGCCGAGCACGCTACCTCTCGGTCACGAAGGTTCCCCACAATACTAAGTTTCACACGTGGATGGGGAAGAAACATTTTCGTTTCTTTCAAACCGCCGAGTCCGGGAGCCGCACCCTGAACTCTAGCGTAAAAGGCAGCGGTGCTAACCACTACCCTAGGGCCCCCGCCCCAAGCTTGAAATGAACAACTTATTGTACTGATCATCCACCGCGTTGAATTGTGTTTACGACATTATCATCTAACCTTGACCCTACTCTGGTTCCCAGAGCCACACTACGCGGCGTGGCCGAGCTTCATGTAGCCTCTGGTATGCCCCAGTGGCGAATGTTTGTGACTTGTTGCTATTTTCAGATGAAAAGATGGTAATCCCCGAAAAAAAATTCAGGCATTTTTGAAAGGTCACTTCCCCACATGAAGAGTTGTTCCCAGTATTATATTTCCCCTCTGACGCATTTCCTATGACTTGACCCAGAAAATTATTCACAGGCCTCAATAGCACAGGCATGATGGTCACGTGACTAAGAACCTTGGCCAATACCCGGCCATAAATGAAATTGGCCGGGCTCGCCAGGCAACCTTGACCCATCAATCAATTGGACCTAACAAATTCATGAAATTGTGACAGAAACCTCGATTCATGTAGATTATAGGTATATATAGATTATAGGTAAGTATGTTATAGTTCATACGTTGCTCACGAAATCACAACATAAGCTATTGGATCAAGTTCTGACGCTAAACGATAAGTGAAAGCGTCATTTCGGACTAGCTGTAAGCGGATGAGTTGCGTCGCGTACGTCGCACTAACGTGACATCCAACGATGTGGATGGGTGTTGCAATGTGTCCTGAGATGAAATTTTATCAGAACTCGCCCGCATAAGTATATTTCGCTTCTGATCAGTGTCTGGTGACCACCATATCGCCTGACTTGCATGGGGGTATAAGTGGTTGCTCAGCATAACCACGGGAGCTCACTGTATTAAAGGGACTGGCCCAGGCTAAAATCATAAAAAAATCGGTGATTTTATTTTGGCTTCTTAATATGACCATATCATTCACCAGTTAGACTAGATATAGAGACGAAATTCCTGTATTTCTAATTTTCGACATGGTTGTCAATAATTAGAAATCAGGAATTTAGTCTCTATATCTAGCCTAACTGGTTAATGCGCAGCACAAAAATTTAAAAATTTCTGCAGTTCTAGTCTATGGACATGTTTTACATCATATGGTCATATTAAGAAGCCAAAATAAAATCACCGATTTTTTATGATTTTAGCCTGGGTCAGTCCCTTTAATTATGTAATTTAGGCGAGGGAATATCAACCAACCACGAAACCCTGACACAATAATGGTTTAATGTTGGGTCACCGTCTGCGACGCTGGCCCAAGCCTGAAACCAGAATTGTGTGGACGTTCCGCGTTTGCTGAATATCCCTGTGACACGTTTAGTGCCCTGCTTTGTATTAATCTTGTTCATTTAGCCATCCGACGTGGATCTGGATATCTGTTGATCTCGCCACGTTTGGCGATGGTTGATTAGATGGTGATCCAGCGTCACAGCATCACGCCAACACTGTGCCAACATCCCGTGTTTGCTGGATATAGCCAGTGACATATTTAGTCGCTACTTTGTTAAGGTAATCTGGGCGGCGCACAAATGACTGAGCATCGCTCAGTGATGAACTCTCAGCCATAGCGCTACCATACGGCTCACTTCTCAGGCTCTGTCAGCCGGAAAGTACACCCCATAATCCAATTACCAGCATCCAGCCAGCCGGCAGGAAACTTCAGGATCACTCTGCAGCCGGCACAGCGCTGGGGGCTCACTCTGCAGCCGACAGGACGCTGTACTCTTCTTCTGATTCTTACTTTGTGAATGCTCGCTGTAGCGGTGGAAATACAGAGAAACGCTTTAAATTATCTAGCAATCTAGAAAAGTGAACAATATTGTAACTCGATAATTCCCTCCAGGACCTTTATAATGTCTGTATTAATAAATAATAAATGCTGTTTGTGAAGTAGTATCGGTACAACGTGATAGCCTCTTGAACGAAATCAAAACAGTACAATAGATCTCGAAAAAACGAGGATGTTCTTTGATTGTTGTATCATAATTAATTATTCTATTATTTGATTACAACAAGATGCGCAAATTAAAAAAAATACCACTTACTAAGGAACATAATGAATGCGCAGAAACATTTTTTTCAGCTTAATCTCTTTCGTTGATGTTGTATAGTGAATTTTATATTTTTAATGAGTTCGCGACATAGAATTTGAGACGTATTAAACGACTGAGAGTAGCTTATTCTCGGAGCATCTACACCACCTTGTTTGTGAGCTAGTGTTAAAATATACTACTCGTGTATCCACGAGATCCTTATGTTTACAAGTGGATGTGTTTTATCGTTTTACGTTGTCTTCATATTCTTGATATAACGCCACAAATGTAAAAGTAAAGATGAAGATATTATATATAAACCCTGTGGTTATGACATGTGACTAAGATAAGAATTAAATTTGCCTAACGTTTGTAAGGGGAGGGCGTGGGTCGCACTATAGATTTATTTTGGGAGATCGATAAAATTTACTACATGATGAGATAGATAGATAGATATACATGATATTTTACATTATATATGTTTCCCGCACCAAAACCAGATATAAAATAACTGCTATTACTATAAATAGTAGCAAAAAAGACACTCTGGAAAGCGGAGAAACCAATAGTATACATAAAAGTTGATATATATTTTTATGTAATAACATAATATGTATTAATAAGTATGTATCAAAACATTATGATGATATTTTATTAATAAAGCTAGCCTGGCAATAGCTGTTAATATATGTGGTCATCCCTGATAAAAATGTACGTAATAACGACAATAGTGGCGGATAAAATACTCATTTGTATTAACCCTTTAACCGCCAAGTTATTCAATTGGAATTTTTACCCACTTGAAGTTGCGTCTCGCTGACGCGATCCACAACTTCAAGTGAGTGAAAATATGCAAATTTACAAAATGGAGGTCAACTGTTATCAAATATTGCTGATTGATGTCACATTTTATCTTTAACATGTTTAGAAGGTGGTACTAAATGTGTTAATAAAAAATGAAAACCTGAATATGTGCGGCACCGGCGGTTAAAGGGTTAAAGATAGTCATGATAATTAGCTATTCACGAAGGACATGACACGAACAAAACAATATTACAACTTGCTTTTAATTACTGATTAATTCACACCACGTTCAGTCACGACCTGGTTAATACCACATAATCGGAATTGCCATGGAACAAAATCACCCCCGACCTCATAGAGAAAGTCAGCTGGCTTATAGCATCTCTGAAATCATGTTTCTTATTATTAACACCTTAGGAGACGGGGGATAACTGGGACACTTTTCTTATTTGTCGCTTTGAGGCAGACAATAATAGAGTTAGATATTTCTTACGCATTGAAAATAAAAAATGAATCGGGCTTTAGGCCACCTTTGTGCACATATAGGCTAAACTGGGCCAGGAGAACCTCCTGAGGATGGTGAGATGATTGAGATGACACTGTCCTCCACTCTCCCCTTATATGTCTGGTGGTGCACCGAGTCGCTTTCTCCACATTGTGCTGACATCGTTGCAGAAGGAGTCAAGAACATGCTCTTCTTCTTTCTTCTTCTCCTAATGAACACAGATGAATGGGCTGGTAGCCATTGTAACGGAAATGGACTACTGTCGTGACCGGATAATTAAAGTTTTTCACGTCGTGCGTCCGACGTCAACCTAATGTACTATTGTAACTGACTTCACAGAAACCTTAAACCTCTCGGCACGGGGAAAAGCACTGAAAGAGTAAAAATATTTATCAAAACATAGGTAGGCCTATTCAAAAGAATCAGAAAGAGCTAACTAAGAGGTGAATTCAAAGTAAATACAAATGTCCAGATTTGATGTTTTATTAGTCCATTAAACCAATATTATTGGGAATGAAATTACTTCTTAAACATCAATATTAGTAAATGTTTGGTCTCAAATTAAGCAAATATGAGTAATTGTCCATCACTTGAGGTTGTGGATCGCCATAGCGAGACATTTAAAGAAATAAACTTAGCAAATAAAGACTCAACATACAAAGTAACCGGCTGTGATTAATATTCATAATTATGACTGGCCAATAATTATTTTATTTACACTCAATCCGTCAACCGCTAAGAACGACTAAAATCGCGGTGTTTAATTTTAATTAATTAGTCGATCAATTACTATTACAGAAAACTTGTATATGTCCTATTGGTTTCTCCACTTTATAGTGTGTCTTTTTTGCTATTATTTATTGTAATAGCAGTTATTTTATCTCTGGTTCTGGTGCGGGAAACATATATCTATCATGTATAGTATCATTAACATGTGTATACATTTCTTTTAATTATTTTTAAAGCATGCAGTTAATACTTGTACATATATTTACACCATTTTCTATTTTGTCATATTATGCACTGTATAAGTCCATGTAGTCTATGCATCTATCCATCTATAAATTGCATGTGTGTTTAAAAAATTAGATTTGCACATGTTTGATCTCAAATTAAACAAAGATGAGTAATCGTCACCAACTTGAAGTTGTGGGTCGCGGTATCGAGACACAACTTCAAGTGGGTAAAGCGGGTGTTAATAACAACTGCAAATATACAACAGGTGTCATGAGTGATAAGTTCACAAACTCATTAGTTATTTATTAACCCCTTTTAGCGCGGGGACCGTCTTTATACGTCAGAATCTGACGTCTTTATACGTCAGATTCTGACGTATAAAGACGGTCCGCACTGAAATAAGTAAAATATGTATAATGGTCGCAGACCCCTAACATAGGTATTCAACTTATAAGCGGAAAGAGTTAACCATGACATTTATGATGATTTCAAATAAAAAAAAACTTTGGCCTCCATGGTTTCCAAAAAAATTCAGCACCTTAAGAGTTTAGTGCTGAATCTCTGCCCGATATTTGCTATTTATTTGACGTTGACATTGTCGACACAATTACTAATATACCTGTGTTTCAAAACATGTTGTGTTATAATATACATTTGCTTAACTTTTACCCGCCGGTGCCGCATATATTCGGGTTTTCATTTTTTATTAGCACCACATTTTAAATATGATAAAGATAAAATGTGACAACAGCCAGCAAGATTTGAAAAGAGTTGCCCTCCATTTTGTCAAATCTGAATAATTTTCACCCACTTGAAGTTGTGGATCGCGTCAGCGAGACACAACTTCAAGTGGATGAAAATTCAAATTAAATAATTTGGCGGTTAAAGGGTTAATTTCAGATTCCACCTTGTAACTTTTTTCTAATTAAGCAGTTTACGACCACACGAATCTTAAACCCTTGAAGCGCTATATTATATAATTTATTTTCTCACCCTAATGTGTCTCGCTGCAGCGATCCACAACTTCAAGTGGATGAAAATTACTCGTATTTGTTTGATTTGAGGGCAAGCATTTGCAAACCTTGATGTTTAAACGTGTTCTCCTTTCATTCCCAATACGTGATTTGATCTGATAATAAGACAAATTAAGACGACTATAGTCGTGATTGGCGGTGAAAAGGTTAAAGGTGAAAAAACGAACATTTGGTGTTATATTTTTAATGCAATCAAATATACAGGGTAAATCTTCAACCAGGCGCAGTATCACCAATTCCTGGGCTGAATCAGTCCATCCCAGCAAGCACAAATTATTTACATAACATTTGTACAATGTTGGACCAACGTCGCAGACGTTGGGCCAACATTGTACAAATGATATATAAATGTTTTGTGTTTGCTGGGATAAGAATACCGCCCTGATGGCGGGATCTTGTTACTCTTTTGTAGACAGGAATTCTGATCCAGTTATTTTCCACAATGGCGCGCATGGATCAGTCTGGGGAGAGAGTCCATGATTTCAGACGGATGGCATTAACAGTTAATGGACTGTGGAAGTACGGATGAATAGCTTACCATGAACTACATGTACTGGACACAACTCATATATTTACTTCTACACAACAATCTACATGCTATAAACAAATCCGTTGACTGCCGTTTCTATCACTTATTTTGCAAAAAATTTCATCACAGGAAAATCTTTTGCATTTTAGACGTCCTCATTTTTTAAGTCATTTATTTATCATTAAAGATACAATAACCATGTGTGAACGTAAAACATAATTATGTTATAACTGCAGTGAACAGATCAAAACATTAAATGGAACATGGATATCTGATGAAATTAACATTTTCCTTTGTTTTGCAAACATCATGTTCGTTTGTTCTTCACATATACATATAGCAATAAAGACTTGTCGATTTAGCTCTAGCATTCAGATGTGCAAACGGCCGAGATAAAGCAAGGTTTGATTGCATACACATGCTCAATTAATTCCTTGATATTTATTGCATATTCTATTTTGCACTTATTGCATATTCTAGGCCTACTTATCACTCGTGCGCGTTATTATCCCTGTCCCATGTAATAGTCCAGGGCATTTATGATTTGAGGTGGAACAAATTCGACAGAAGCGATTTTTGCATTTTTGATTTTAGTATTGTATCGAGAATGACCAAAAAAAGGTCCCAAGACGTAAAAATTCAGATGACCGTTTCACAGCCATTTTTCAAAATGGCGCCCAGAATAGATATTTATATATTTTAATGAATATTTTTTTTACTTTAGTTACATCTAATATGCTACTTATTATTACATAAATTGTAAAAATATATTACAATACTGGTACTGGTGTTTATAGAAAAAAACACTAACATATCAGTATACCCCAATTGACTTTCATGTTTCATTTTAGTAGGGGAGCTACCACACTCAGTCGAGCGAGTGCCAAAGGTTTGATATGTGATTCCATCTCAGCAAATGCTTCTTTTTTAGGAAGTCTACTTATTTTTTTGTATGTATTTTGTTGTATTTTTTTGTATTTTGATATTTATTTTGTATTGTTTAAAACTAAATGTGTTTTAATGTTGTCAAGTACAACGAAAATTGATTGAAGATTAATTATAATAATTTTATTTATTGAATTTTAATTTATTATTGTCAAATTACGATATTGTTTCACAAAATATTACACAGTATATTTATCAACTTTAACATGTACATGATGTATAGGTAATTAAGATATCACGTTTCAATTATCAGATTATGATAAAGAAATTTTCAAAATCAAATTGTAATCTAGAAAAAATAATTTATAAAAATTAAAATTATAAATGATGATTGTGATGACTATTATTTGATGATTTATATTTATATAAGTTGACATTTTTAAACATCATGAGTGACTGTTTCAGTCTTCTTTATTGCATTTTGTTTTCACTTGATCTAACTTTTCTGACAATCCGTCGGAAATTTCAAGCACAATAATGTACAGTTTAAACGTTATGTAAAAAATAACAGCGAAAACGATGATATTTAAAAACAAACATAGCGACGGTCATCTCTGAAATACAGTGTGTCTATAATTGGATGCTAGCATAGAATACATGAGAATACATAATTTTAGGCCCTGGATAAAATTGCTCTACGAATATTAAAAACAACAACTAAATAGAACAGCTAAATATAACTTTGTTTCAACATTCCACAGACATGACTACTTTTGTTACAGAACTGCAGGATACTTCGAGCACAATTATATGTCTTTACCTTCTGTCAAGAGTGTTGTGTGAATTGATGCTTATGCAAATCATTCCATTATAAAGACACTAGCAACACTGTCCCAATGCTGCAAATACATTGCTCAAAGATCCATGAATTCGTGATCAAAAATCAACTGAAGCTGTATAATCTCATCCTGTATAGTTATATACATTTACTGAAGCCACCATAGAGTTGGAATTGACTAATTTATTTGATTGGGTTTTCTGAGCACTGTCTAAGATCAATTCATATCTTAGCTGCTCTGTGTGCAGCAATAGGTTCAGCAATATATATGTACAATATCATCTGATTAGCAGACCAGTTTTAGATTACAAATTTACTTCCATCTATAATGATACATCATTTATCAGTCTCCTACTGAAAATTATAGCAAATACATTTTGCAATGTTTTGAATTATTATTATTATTATTTTTTTAATACTATTATTAAATGCATTTATTCACCTTATACAAATGAGGCTTAAATTATTTATAGAAACATGTTCACTGTAAAAAGTTTTTAAAAATAATAGATCAATTTATTTGCACCACTGAGCTGGCACCGCCGAGTATTTAGGCGCATTAGAAGTTTCTCATTTCATATTTCATATATGAATAAAAAACATTAAGCAATAGTCGCTCATCAAATAAAGTATTACGAGCTTTGAAAAGAACAAAATATCCATATATATTAAAACTTAATTTGTATAATCTGGGAAAATGTAGGCCTTGGTGGTCTTATACGGTGAAAAGACGTGGACAATTTAAATTCGTATATGTACAAAAATGAGAAGTCGGCCAAGAAAATCAGGAACACATAATTGTATTATTTACCTGCGACTAAAACAACGGTTACATGTGTATGGTATGTCTATCCCAATAGGAGTGTCTCAGAGTCCAGCAATGGGGATGAGTAATTCGACTGCGGTCAGTAGATTGGGCATGGCGAATTGTTGATTATCATTAAATACCGATCATGACCGACATATCAGCTGATCCATGAATAACTTAAAAATAAAAATAAAGCTACTGAACACGAAAATGCACTATGTATTTATTCGTTTTGTCTCCAAAAAATTATAGCTGTTGTTTCAAAATATGTGTTTTATAATTTGAACTATGTATCCAGATTTTCCAAATATTGCGCAAAGGAATTATTTTTTTTTACTCTAGCCTTACTTCTATTTTCTTTTAGTTTTTATTTAGAAGTATTTCAAATAATCATGGGTAACAAACAATTACTTTTTCAAAATATCTCACGATTTGGGTGAATGATAACCATTATTTAGCAATTTTAGGATACCCTCACAAAAAGGCTAAAAAAAAGTTTCCGAATTTTTCTGGCCTGGGACATTTTTTGGTCGTTGTAAATATGTTAATGAACTGAAAAAAAAGCAAAAAAGCTTCTGTTGCAATTTGTTCCTATGCTCACCACTTTTTGACTTAAATGCCCTGGACTATAAATACTACTGTACTGTTGTGCAAAGCCAAAATATATAGTATCTGCTTGCTTCACAAGTCAGCTGATACTGCATTTAGGGCTTAAAGAGCAGCACATGTCTTATCCCATGTTTTAGTTGAATAAAAACTGTCGCATACAAAAAGTGCAACATGTCTTTTGTTGTTTTAACTGAATTAGAAAATGCACCATCACTGTGATATCAATACAGAAAATATTCTGTAGACGACATGCTGGATTCTGTCACAAGGCCTCCATGGATCAGGTCAAAGATTACACATTATGGTCTAAATTACCATATTCTCCAGGAAGAGCCTGTCACATTAAAGAGCGAGCTGGACCCTGTCACAAGGCCGAGCTGAGCCCTTTACCTTTCATTTTTTGTACTTGCCAGACTGAGGATCACCGAAACGGAAATTGAACAAATAGTAGAAGAGCTAGTTTCTGTATGACCCTTATTTAGGGAGTTGGTACAACCCAGCATACTGACAAAATCTGATTGTATATTATGTTAGAGCAAACCTCCCTGGTTATTTCTAGGGTGGGCGTAAAGTAAAATTGTGGTATCAGTTTTTTTGCTCATGTGATTTTCTAACATAGGGGGTGTGTTTCGCTATGTTTGCCAAAGTGGAGGAGCCATAATTTTGCAATGAATGGATACAGGACACTACCCCCTTTTCCTAAAATATAGATGTATATTATATGAAATCTGATTCTGCTCATAACACGAGTTAGCAAATCTACATTCCATTCTGATTGTCTATTTTTTTAGAGCAAACCTCCCTGGTCATTTCTAGGCTGGGCGTAAAGTAGAATTGTGGTATCAGTTTTTTTGTACATGCCATTTTCTAACATAGGGGGTGTGCTTCGCTATGTTTGCCAAAGTGAAGGTCGAGTTCGGAAAATAGCCATATTTTTGCAATGAATGGACCAATTCCTAAAATTTTGGAATCAATACTCTCAGTATTAAATTACATAACTGTTGGGTCCGTCTGGCCTTAGGTCAGATTGTGTATTGTGAGAATGTACCACCTTTGATCAAGTCACATCTCAATAGTAAATCCACTATGGATTTTTTTCTCAAATCTTTACAAGAAATTAAGCAGAAATTATACTAACTGTATTGGCTGAAAATGCTTTATATTACCAGAATAAACAATGTCTTTGGAAAAAAGTAAGACAAAATTTGATGCCATGGCTGTAACTTTAATGGGACTGAGCTCACTTCATTCAGCATACGGTCCTGGTGATTATTGATATATTCTAGTTGTCATGGAGACCAACCAAACCTGTTTAGATTTGGGGGTTGAGTTACCTAAACGTCTTTTGTTGCTGTTCTAGTTCACCAATCTACACATGGAAATTCAATTTTCGTTACAATGATATATTGCATGTTGCGGTGGAGTAAACAGTAATCTCTCCACAGACGTTGAAACATAATTTGTATTACAACATAGTCAAAATCATCAACAAAATAGCCAACATGGTCATTGAAAACCTCTTAATAAAACACAATTATTGCCCATATCTCCACGTTGCCCATCTTTTCTGCACCCAGATATGTATTTGTTTAACACTCAGTGATATTTAGTTTTATACATGTTGATGTATTTATATATATATATGTATTTATATATATATATAGCAGCCTGTTATGAAAATGTGTGTATTTAGCCTGGGATGAAATCTGAAACACTGAACTTTGCTCGGCATTTAAGTGTATAATTTGTTATGCACTTGTTTTTACATAATGTGGGTGTGCTGAATGCGAATCAATCAGATAACGTTCTATATATAGTGTTAGTCCGGGAGCTCAGGGGTCAAAAATGTCCCGAGCTGGGCTGAAAGGTTTGAAGGTTGTATCTAACTGGAAATTTTGCGCTGAATCCGAAAATCAACGTCTTACATGCCGTACATGGGAAGTTTTCCAAATAAGCAAAAAACTAAAATATCTTTTTCTAGTAGCAGGTCTAATGAATGTGATGTGTAACCAATGTCTTTAAATGCTTGTATTTGTGGTGAATAACATAAAATTATACTTCATAAGTGTTTGTTTTCTTACTTCATGTAAAATTTCATTCGAATTCCTTCTGTTACCATGGTTACAACCATATTTTCTCACCTGCATAAATGTATCATATATGAATTTCAATGAAAAATTTAAAAAAAAACTTACATTTCAGGAATTGTCGCGCATAATATGCCGACATCACTTACGTCATAAATATTATTATCAGTGTAGTGAAATGCAACGTCATAGAACGTCATTTCTTGCGACGTTCGAAAACGCCATTAAGAGAAATACGTTTTTAGACAATATATCGTATAATACCCATCGTATCTTACTAAGTGATATATGTAATCCCACATTTTCGTGGTCAAGGAATACGATGAAGGCAGTCTCGATGGCATAAATAGCATAGATAATGGCAATTCTAAAAAAATGAGAAAAATCTGTGGCTTTTTTAACATTTTTCAGTGCAGTATGATTTAATCGGCCTTTTGTTCCCTTATTCACAGCTAGGCTGAACTGAGACAGATGAGTCGTCATTAATAAGACGTTATCACGCAAACAGAAAAAAGATAAATGACAGGAATAATTCACCCTACCTAACTTCGAAAAACACATTTGTTGAAATTTAAAAATTATTTGAATATTCGTTTCGAGTATATTTTTCAGTAGGTAAATTGCATTATCTACACCTTTTCAATGACGGTGAATAATTTATTATAATAATATAGAGACAGACAAGTCATTTAAGAATTAAACGATGTAAATAATAATATCGACAGTAACTAAATAAAATCACTTGTATATCTTAAGATGTAGATCTTAATATCGACAGTTACAAATGAACGAAAGTATAATAATTATATAATACCATTGTGGCGCCAGGGTAGCTCATCGGTAGTGTGGTTGACTCAAGAGCCCAGGGTAACGTGTTCGAGTCCTGCTGTGGTCGTTATCTTTGGTGCACACATAAGCAGTGACCCAAACTATACCCGATTAGCGCCGCATGAAAAAAGTATACAAAATTAATAATTAATATGACCAATATGTCAAAGTTGACATGAAAACGGTCAATAAAACGTTTTTTTATGTTAATGCAAATATTAACTGTCACTGTAATATCATCTAATTAATATGCCTAGTAACAACGCGAAATCCTGACATCAGATTAAGATGTTATTTGTTATAGGCCTCAATATCTCAATATTATAATATTTTTTATTTCTTCTAAGATTCAAGCTATGTATTGCATCCATCACGACATCATGCTAAAATAATTAAATATCACCAGTAAGATGGTTGTAATTGTCAGATACTCAGATCTAACTGTTGGGTCCGTACGTCTGGCCTTATGTAAGATTTTGTATTGTAAGAATATACCAACTTTCACTAAGCCACAGCTGATACTAATTTGAATAGATCGAAGAACGTTCTACATTTAGTGTCCTTCGCCTTCAAACTGGCAAAACAAAAAATGACCACCAAAACCACATCTCTTCTACTTTTTTCTCACAAATAAATGCACAATTTCTGGTTTCTGCATGATTTGGAGTTGCGAAATTTATGTCTCATGTTTTTCGCTCATAATGACCTACATTTGACCTTCAAATTTATTATGGTTACCACCAGCGTTTTTTCTGCATCTAAACTATAATATAATAAAAATGGTTACCACTAGCGTTTTGTATGCATCCAAACTTAACTATAATTTAATAAAAAAACACTTTTTAATTGAAATCTAGAAAATAGACTGGGCCTACGATTAGCTTACAAGGCATTCGAAACTTGGTTTAATTACATTATATTCTAACATTTGCATCAGTATTTAGAATGACGTCATGATTTTAATGGTAAATAAGAAAAATGACGGCCATCTTGGATTTTACGATACAATAATAAACATCAGAGATGAGTCTTTCGGCCCACAAATCATGCGAAAATCATAAATTGAGCATTCCCGTGCGACAAACCAAAAAAGGGTTGTCATTTAGGCCAACATCTAGATAGCCATTTTATTTGTTGTTCATTTGACAGTGAATGTCGCGGTCATTTTGATTTTTTTCTAATTTACTCGTCAGTAATTATAAATTATATAATTATAAAATTATGAGTTACCACAAATAAGTCATTTATCGTCAGCATGTTTAGCGGTATAATTATAGTAGCAGTAAATATAAAAAGCGGCAGACGTATTGAATTTGAAGGTAGTCAGTTATTTCTAAAAACGGTTTACTAACGTCATAATGGTCTATGAATCCGTTACTGCGGTCTACCACCAGACTACTAATCCGTTCTATTGGTATACTAAATTTTTATAACGGTCTAGTATTTCCAAATACCACACCGTTATAATGAAATAGTAGACCGTAATAACGGAATAGACGGTTATAACGAATTAATAGACCGTTATAACGGAATAGTAGAGGGTTATAATACTAGACTGTTATAACGAAATACTAGACCGCTATGGCGAAATACTAGACCCGTATAACGGAATAGTATACCGTTATAACGGAATAGTAGCTGAAACGGATTATTAGACCGCTATAACGGAATGCCAGACTGCTAAAACGAAATAATAGACCGTTATAACCGAATAGTTGACCGCTAAAACAGATTAGTTGACCGTTATAATGAAATAGTAGTCCATAGGAACGGAATAGTAGACCGTTATAACGGATTAGTAGACCGTTATATCGGAATAGTAGACCGTTATAACGGAAAGTAGACCGGTAAAACGGATTGGTATACCGTTAAAACGAAATAATAGACCGTAATAACGAAATACTAGACCTTTATAGCGAAATACTAGACCATTGTAACGGATTAGTAGTCCGTTATAATGGATTAGTATACCGTTATATAACGAAATACTAGACTGTTATAACGAAATACTAGACCGCTGAGGCAAAATACTTGACCGCTGTGGCGAAATACTAGACCCATATAACGGGATAGTAGACCGCTATAACGAAATAGTAGACCGCTAAAACGGATTATTAGACCGTTATAGGTGAAAATTGACCGTTATAGCGAAATATTATATCGTTATAATGTATTGCTAGACCGCTAAAACGAAATAATAGACCATTATAACAGAATAGTTGACCGCTATAGCAGATTAGTTGACCGTTATAACGAAATAGTAGTCTATAGTAACGGACTAGCAGACCGTAATATCGGAATAGTAGACCATTATAGCGAAATAGTAGACCTTTATAGCGAAATATTAGACCCCTGTAAGGGAATAGTAGGCCGTTATAACGGACTAGTAGACCGCTAAAACGGATTGGTATTCCGCTATAGCGAAATAATAGACCGTAATAAAGAAATACTAGACGTTATAGCGAAACACTGGACCGTTTAAACGAACTACTAGACCGTTATAACGAAATAGTAGACCGTTATAGCGGAATAGTTGACTGTTAAAACGAAATAGTAGACTGTTATAGCGGAATGCTAGACCATTATACCGGAATAGCAGACCGTCATATCGATATACTAGACCGTGATAACTGATTGGAATATCGTTATAACAGAATACTAGGCCGTTATAACGGAGGAGCAGACCTTTATAACGGATTAGTAGACCGTTATAACGAAATACTAGACCGTTATATATAGTCGAACAGTAAACCGTTATAATGGTTTAGTAGACCGTTATAGCAAAATACTACACCATCATAACGAAATACTATTATGCTATAGCGGATTAGCAGACCGTTATAAAAGATTAGTAGACTGTTATAACGGATTATAAAACAATCTTCATGTCCTAAATGCACTTCCGTATACATCGCATGTGTCGGTTGGTTAAATAGAACAACAAAGACAGATGTTTACGTAATCCCAATAACATCTCATTCCAGACAGGTTTGGGTGTACATAAAAGCGGTCAAAATAAATAAAAACTGATACTACCATTTCATTGTACATACTACCTGGAGCTGCTCCGGCATATCTATTCTAGCATTCTATCAAGCCTCTTAGATATTGTGCTGATTTAACGCAACCTTTTTGGAGGGTCCCTGCTCCTGGACTACACATGAACCGCCTGGGTATTGTTTTTATTTGTAAATCTATGTATACCCATTGGCTGGGTGACCGCCTGGTTACTGCCAGGTGCTGTATACACTCGTAGGGCTCAGAGAACCACGTAAATCAGATGGCTCGTCTGACTGACCTAGAGTTGGACGTAAAAGAGCCTCAATGGACGTAGGCGCAGTTTCCATCCAGCGAGACCCCAGACAATCCACAATGTGTGAGTACTTGGCACATCAGGCGAATTTGCTTGGAATGAAAATAGCTTGATGCGCCTCAATGGCAGCTCAGCTGTATATCTCCCAGGAGACTGAGTTGTAAATTGAATATTAACAGGCCTTGCTAAGTAGCTCTCGATGTTCAGCGTTCTAAACAGCCACCGGCTGGATACATGCGCTATATAAGATTCCATTCATTCATTCATTCCTTCATTCATTCATTCATTCATCCATTCATTCATTCATTCATAATTAATTTAGCAAAAACTATATATTGATATAATTTTAATGACACATGGTAATATGATTGTTATGTAAAAAAGCAAACCCAGCAAACAAGAGACGCCATATCAATACTGGTCCAATGCTGACCAAGAGTCAGAGACTCTGGATCAACACTGATCCAGCACCGGCCAACGTATAGAGCTCGCCGGGCATGCACGGTAAATCGAATTACGGAGGCAATGACCAAATAAAAGCATAAAAAACGACACTTTCAATCCATATTGGCTCAACGCTGGGTCAGTGTCATGGACAGTGTACCAGCACTGATCCAAAACAAAGCGAACATGTCCTGTGTGCCAGGTAACATGACTTGTTTACCCAGCAAACACGACATATCCATCCACCCGATGCCCAACCAAAGTGTAGGTCCAACACCGGGCAGATATGTTGTGCTCGCTGAGTAGAGAATATGATTACATTTAAAAAAAAAAACTCCAAATAGACTGCCCACATGTACGCTCAGCAGCAACACATAACAGCTCAATATACCGATCCAGTCGCGGTCCAGTACCGGGCCAGAGTCTTAGACAAAGGACCAACACTAAAACGGGACCGGGCCAGTACCGTATGCCCACTGGTAGACGGGGCACTTCGTTTCCAGACGGGGAGCTGGATGTTGTTTAAATGAAATGAATCGGGCTTTAGGCCACCTTTGTGCACATATAGGCTAAACTGGGCTAGGAGAACCTCCTGAGGATGGTGAGATGATTGAGATGACACTGTCCTCCAGACACAGGATTCGAGATTCGAGCCCTGGCGGTCTGAGGCCGAGCACGCTACCTCTCGGTCACGGAGGCTCCCCGCGATACTGACTTTCACACGTGGATGAGGAAGAAACATTTTTTGTTTCTTTCAAACCGCCGGGACCGGAAACCGAACCCCGAACTCTGGCGTGAAAGGAAGCGGTGCTAACCACTACCCTAGGGCCCCCGCCCTGGATCTTGTTTAAAGACTCCAGAAATTCTAGCAAAATGGCCGCCTTTTATGCTGTTCATACCAGCTCGATTTGAATTTTCAATTGTTTATATTTTCCTGACGCGACCTTAAAAACTTATTAACGGTGGCGGCCATACATTTTTTCGGCGTCATAAATTGATTGTACACCACTAGACGGTCAGATGAGGGTGTGCAGACATGACACTGGTGCTTCGCCTGTTTTTTTCAATAGGCAGCTTGCGGGACCGGTTGACAATGTTGACTGGCCCACTGGTAGATACACAAGCATAAATAAAGTATGGGGGCTGATGTCTCAAACAATGCAAACATCAGTACAACCTACCAGGCCAACCCTGCAAACACACAAAAAACGTCGAAGACGTTGGGCCGACGCAGCACATAATTATGTCACACTAATGTGTTCGCTGGGAACGTCCCACAGCGCATCCAGCAGGCACGAGTCTGCAAACAAACTCAACACTAACAAATTTACCCAGCGGATACAAAACGTCGAAACAAAGCCGATCTAGCGTTGGTCCACCGTCTACGACGCCGGACCAACGCCAAACCAGCATCGAGCCAACGTTAAGTAAATTATATTTTAACATTCAGCCACGATCGACTGGGTTGGCCACCCAGCCTACAAGAGACTTCCACGAAGCTGTTTTAAACTGGGCCATCATCGTAGACTTACATGAAATCACACTTCTCGTGGGGATACCCTTAAACAAGTTCCCAAGTTCCGAAGTTCCCAAGTTCCGAAGTTCCCAAGTTCCCAAGGTCGTGGGTCGAGAGGCGAGGGGGTCGAGAGGGTAGAGGGGGTTTTCAAGATATCCAACATGATGGGCAATCTATGGAGGCTAACACAAATATAGCAGTTTTCAATATCACATTCATCTTTATATTAATTCAGAATGTTATTTTTTACATAGATTGCGAATGCGTGTAGGCTTTGAGATGTAGTTTTATTTAGTATGATTTGATCAGTATTGTTTAATAAATTTACGAACACAATGATTAGCATATTCACATCTGACTCTATGAGTTATATAATTTCTCCGTCGTGTATTATGTTCATGCCTTTCAAGATTAAAAACAAGACCAAATGAAGTGAAGTATTCAGGTGTTTGATTATTTAAATTGTGGTATAATTTAAGTTGTTGTAGTTGATGTATATCTTTCATTTTAAGAAGTCTCAAATGTTTACTACCAATGTACGTTGTGCTCAATCTACGGCTAGGGTGAGATATGGGCTGATACCGATATACGTCTTGTAGTGAAAACCAATGCACAGAGTGTGAGAAGTGTACAGTATATCACCTTTCTGTTGATATAAGTGAAATCTATTTTATGAAGAAAATGTTAAAACGAATACTGGTCCTCCATTATCCCAGCGTGGTCTGCAGACGTCAGATTCTAACGTTTAAAGTCGTACCCCGCACTGAAAGAGTGCAATTATTATAATGTAGGTATTCAAATGAAGCAGAAAGAGCTAACTAGACATCATGATTAAATGGAAATAAACCTTTGATTTCCATGGTATGTATATAAGTATTTAAGCGAAAGGGTTAACCCTTTAATCGCCGGTGTCGCGTATATTCTGGTTTTCATGTTATATTAGCACATTAAGTACCACCTTTTAAATATGTTAAAGATAGAATGTGACATCAACCAGCAAGATTTACAAAAAGTTGACCTCCTTTTTTTCAAAAATGAATAATTTTCACTCACTTGAAGTTGTGGATCGCGTCAGCGAGACACAACTTCAAGTGGGTGAAAATTCAAATTGATAATTTGGCGGTTAAAGGGTTAAGGGTATTACAAGGTAAGCATGGTAAATGTTGTGAAATCCTACTTGAAAATAATACACTTTGAGAGAATCGGGACAATATAATGTGAGAAGAATGGGAAAGTCGGGTTTTATGTATCATTCTATATATAGTACGGTATAATGTGATTGAGGCTTTTTCACAGCTCTCTCAATCAATGGCCCAAACAGGAAATGGTTTGGGAGTTTTGTAAAGCTGCCACAAGGACGTGCGATAATGTGCATTAGACTTTCCTTATTCTATGCGCCACCTGGTGATAAGAAGAAGAAGAAACTATAGTCGGCTCGCCATGCGGCTGTCGTGGGATGACGACCAGTCTGTGATGTATATCAGCTGGTGACGAGACGCATGCAGAAAATGATAGAAAATGTTTTTTTTTCAAATAATACAATTTGGGAGATGTGCGTGTCTAGTTTTCATTAACCCTTTCAAACCTGAATTTACCATAGTCATCTTCATCCACTACAAGCCGCGAATTGCTGCCGCAATTCTCGACTTGTAGTGGATGAAGATGATTCAATGTGGTTTAAAAATCAAAGAAAATCACCACGTATTGGTAATCCAGTTTCATGGGAATTTTCGTTGTAAAACCCTTAGTTGTAGGAAAATTAAGCACGTTTTCGGGGATGTAAAATGATGCTTTAATGCATCGTGGGGGCTTAAAGGGCTAGCCGATGTAATTAAATCTGTTTGTAGCTCTTTAGCTCAATATGAACGAAACCATAGTGACAACGGAGCCGGGTAACCCTTATTCAAGCGCTTAATTATACAATTTGATTTTTATCCACTTAAAATTGTGTCTCGCTAACGCGAACCAAGTGGGTAAAAATACTTGTATACTTAATATGTGTACAATTTGAATCACAGCATGTATAGGCGATAATTTAATGCGCAAAAATTCTTCATATAATGTATTATTTGAAGGATAAATAAAACGGATAAAAACTGCTAAGGTTAAGTTAATAAATCAAACAAGACGGTCCTTTGAGTGTGAAAGGGTGTATCCGCCACTTTACAAAGTGGCATATACACCCTTTCATACTCAAGGGGACGAAGAAATAACATACAAAGTCACTTTTATCTACAAACGTAAATAACCGGTTTGAATCTTCTTTTTTCACAAATATATTATCTGGAAGATAAATAGGCATCGTCAAACACTGTCCCTCCTGGGCACAAGAGGTGATCTACAAAGTGTCTGACCTTTGACCTATTACACAGGGGAGTCTGAAGGTGGTCAAACAGATTAGATGACCAGAGTGAACGCCTGTCAAACGCATCACTGATTTGAATCCATATCAGATTTGTTCGGACTGTTTGTCTTTTATCACTCTTTGCCTTTTTCTTTCACTAAATAGTTCACTTTTTCATGCGGGGATTTCGACTTTGGACGTCATAATTTGACGTCTGTAAGTCGATCTTCGCGCTGAAAGAGGAAATGAAAAGTACCATGGACCACTCAGATTTGAACAAAATGTAAAACCATAGTATGAAGACGGGAAAAAGAGACTTCACTCGGCATTTCTTGAAGATAAATTTGCATTGTCAAACACGCCCCCTTAGATACGAGAGGTGACACGAAAGGTGTATGACCTTTGACCCATTACACATTAGATGATTTTTCAGCCGTCATGCTTGTTTCTGGTCACTCCTACTTTAAGTCTCTTAGTTTCTTTTTTTCTATCTCCCTCCCTCTCTCCCTCACATATTTGTATCTCTATTACACTGTACACTATTTTTCACTTCACTTAGGATTATGAAAATAACATATTTATTAACACGCTACATGAAAGATATTTGGACATATACAGGTATACATACATCTATCTCTTTTTTCCTCCAGCACTTTATATCGCCCTCACCCGATTTATCCCCCCCCCCCCCATACCAGTCTCTCCTCCCCCATCACTTAACTGCTCTCTCATCCATTGTTACCTAATTCACAAAACACGTCCAGTCCACTCCAGTTCTACACCAATATTGAATCGCTCCTCTCTGGTCGATGACACACTGCTTCTCCTGACTGCTTCAGCCGCCGGCGATGGCTTGGAGAGTAAACTACTTCAGCCGCGGCGAAAGGTTGGAGAGTACCCAGCAACTACGACAAATTTACCCAATGTTTGACCAATGTTGGACCACCGTCTACGACGTTGGCCCAACATTAGTCAAACATTGGGTAAATTTGTCATATTTGCTGGGTATAAACTGCTTCAGCTGTCGGCTACGGGCTGGAGAGTATAAACTGCTTCAGCCGCCAGTGACGGGTTGGAGAGTGCCATCAGATGGAGAACTGTCCATTATGTGAAGGGATATTGGTAAAATGGTGTATCAATGTTTCCAGGAAAACTTGCGGCTTTTCCAGCAAACACTATGTTTTGAACCGATGTTGTTTTAATGCTAGTACATCGTCTGCAACGATGGTTACCCGATTTGTGTTTGCGCTGGGCTCACAAAAGCCGTGATAACTGGTCGGCAGTATGGCCGAGGTAGCTCACTCCGTTCGACTTTATGTACTGAGCTCGGAGCCTCTGTCGCTGTGCATTTACAACGCTCCAAACTGTTCAAGAGGCTGTAGTGTGCCCTCATTCCTCCCAGCGACCACCCGCCCATCAATGTATTCGCTCATCTGGCTGTCTATGAACTCTCACCTTAAATAGTAAAATCCATTAACTTTTTGCCTGCTAATCACGAAGACTGGCCTATCCGTTTTATTAGCCGATTTAATCACTGTGATTGGCAATGCAATGTGTGTTTAAACATCAAGATTTGCAAATGTTTGCTCTCAAATTAAACGAATTATGAGTAATTTTCACCCACTTGAAGTTGTGGGTCGCGGTAGCGAGACACAAATTCAAGTGAGTGAAAATGTATATAAATTACATAGACCTGTTCTAATTCTGTGATAAATTAACTCAAGGTGATATGATATATGGTATGGTGTGTTCGAGGCTGCGTGGCCGAGCAGTGTGATATAATATAGACTATGATATGGTGTAGCCGAGGGGCGGGGGCCCTGGTGCAGTGGGTGAAGCTGCCTGCTTGGAAAGTCGAAGATCGCTAATTCAAACCCCGCTCTGGCATTCAAGTTTCAAACAAAATGTTTCTTCCTCGCTCACTCGTAAAAATTAAATATTGTGGGGAGCCTCCGTGACCGAGAAGTAGCGTTCTCGGCATCAGAGCGCCAGGGCTCGAATTTCGAATTTTGTGTCATTCAGTGTCATCTCATTCATCTCATCATCATCAAGAGGTTCTACTGGCCCAGTTTAGCCTATATGTACACACATGTGGCCTAAAAACCCGTTCATTTCATTTCATTTTGGTGTAGCTGAGGCTCTATGGCTGAGCAGGCTGATATAACATATGAGATGGTGTGCTCGAGGTGTGTCCGACAAGGATTGTTTGACAGAATGTCCTGAGGCTGAGCCATGGATCACACCCAACCAGGATCCGCCACACAGAACAGAGTGATGGCATATGGTTGTGCCAACTTCTCTGGCGTTGGCACAACCATATGCCATCACTCTGTAAAACCTGAGGCGACACTCTCCAACACTTCATGCCCGTTGCATGGAGGACAAATAAAAACAATCAAGGTCGTTGAGACGCTTGTCAAAAATCGGCCGTCATTGAGATAATACTAGCTTTGATAGCTTTTCTCACTGATAAACTAAGTACTTCGGACCTCTGTAGCATTTTGCGATTTACCAAAACTGTTTGGATGGATGCTTGCATAATACTTAATTATGCTGCATGGGATCTCAGTATTCGATGGTGCAGTCGACGCCCTGCTTGTATGACTGCCCAAAAGTGTTCTTTTGTTGCTAATTGCGATCACAACATGAGACCCGATCTGGCAAAATGAGTCTTAAGTCGCACTTTGAGAAACGATGCTAGGGACCTTGAAAACGAAAATGACCTTAATTTGCCGTAGGCCCTATGTTCAATTTTACAAAAGACAAAAGTTATTGGGGTCATAGAGTTGTGCCATTTAGGCCTACTACATGTTATGGAGACTATCCCAACTGACATGAGACGTTGATTCAATGTTGGTTTAACGCTGGTCAAACGTCTACGACGTTGGACCAACACAAAACCAACATCGATTTCAATGTCTTGTGTTTTTTTTCTGGGGTACTTTTAAGAGATAGAGAAGATACATTGATCATACTATGATCCATATAAATAACTAGACTCTACGCTGTTGTATCTGGTTGATTGACTGATCCTCCTGACTTGTTATCAGATACACAGGATGTGGACGGGATGGATGGGGGACATTCAGAGCTAAACACTGACATTCCCAGCAAATACGAGACGTTCACCCAATGCTGTTTCAATGTTGGGCCAGCGTCACAGACGGTGGGCCAACATTGAACCAACGTTGGGTGAACGTCTTGTGTTTGCTGACAATAGCAGCTACTCGGCTGTTTAACTTACCACTATACCAGCTAACACCAGGCATTGATACAATGTTGATTTAAAGTTGGGCCAGCATCACAGACAGAGGACCAACATTAAATTTAAATCATCATTGTGTGATCGTTTTCCCAGCTCACATCGGCCGGTATGTTAACCCAATGTTTATTCAAATCAGGGGTCATTGCAATAAACATCGTAAGGGGTTTTGTCAAGTTAAAAAAAATCCAAAAATCAGAGAAAAACTTCGAGATTGACTGTTTTTTTCAAAAATACGGTAATACAAACAAGAGAATATTTCAAATAAAGTCATTTTTTTATAAAAGACACACCAATAACATCCATGAGTTTAAGACACTTCAATTGTATAAAGAAATTAATTATCAATAACTCAAATATCAAGAAACAAAATTACTGCTTTACGTCAGAAGTACTGTAGGCTATGTTACAGCGAGGGTTAGTGGCTGTTTGTGGAAGTACTGCGACTAGAACTTATCAGGACATCATCGGAGACAAGAAATCCTTGTGATATCATTACGTTTTTGATAAATGTATATAAATCAGCACAGGGGTTATATTTGAACTAAATTGGTTCGTTATTTTCATAAACAATACACACATGAGGACATTTTAACCAAGTGCTATAAAAACGTGTGCTTATCCATAAACCTCACAATCCCTGTACAAAATTATACACGATCCAGAAAACATAAGGCATATTCTATATTAGTAGGACAGCTTATGGGATATAGAAGTGCATGGTGATGTGCACATGAATGGCGGGATAGCTGGTAAGCCCACAAACAAATCTGCCAGGGGCCGTATTCTAGTACAATAATAGTTAAGATAAGATCTTATCTTAAATCAAGTTAAGATTGTCGTAGCTAAGTAAGATCTTAATTTGCTATTTTCGAAGGAGTTACACTTTACCTTCGCTAAGATCTTAACTCCCTGTGTTTTACTAAAAATCGGCTAAATTTCCGTGTGACGGAAACGTGTACTATAATTAGGGCCTAATGTGCCTTGTCATATCGCATGATTTCGCCCAATAAATAAATTATAAATTAAATGAGGAAAAAAAATGAGGAAAAAAATGAGCCCTGACGGGACTCGAACCTTGTAGGCCTACCTTTGACTTATCAGTCAACAACTCTACCATTAGACCACAGCATCATATAATTAAAAATGGGCCTACTAATGAGTGTGTATGTAGGATCCTGACATCGCTTAGTCAATGTGGCAGTTATCCCCAGATTCCTGGACGCGGGCTGACGGGGATGACCGCCTCGCTTTCATACCGTGGTGACGTGCGCACACAGAGCAGTGTGGTGCGGCCCTTGGTATTTTTCCCTCACTTCAAGCGTAATACTCAGCGACTGCGGACGTGCCGCAGCTCGCTCTCGCTAAGTCCATAAAGACGTGCCGTGCGCGGATGGTTGTGCTTTGCTGTTATCGCATGTTAATCAAATAAACATGACAAGAGAGAAGACAGTTTCCTGGTTTGTTTAATACCGTCGATCAGACGGATGAGGAGGATATTTGAGTTTTAATGGCGAGATTGGGAGGAGTCCTTCGTCGGCCGTTGTGACCCCATAACGGAACTCCCGGTGTAGGTTTACCACGACATATTGGTTAATCAGACCCTTCAACTCGCCATATTGGTGACCCTGACGACTGATCGTTCACGCAACAGTGTTTTCACCTAGACGCCGGTTGAAAACTGCTGTTTTCAAGGATAGTTTCATTAATTTTAAGGGATTTTTTGAAAAAAATCAATAGCATTTTTTTCACAAGGTACGTGAAAGCTGTAGGTCAAAATATATATATGCCAGTTTAAATTAGTTAGAAAGAGTTACCAGACGAGAAGCACGTTTCTTTGCGTCGAAAACGGCTTAAATTTCTAAATTTTTGGTCGAAATCCCACGTGTTTGGCGCCTTTTCAAGATGGCGGCCTTGCCGATTCTCTAGAAGAATCTAGAAAATTATTCTTATAGACATAGTCTATCATTTTTTTATCGTAAGAGTTTGTTTAATGCCTTCATCCTACTAATGCCACTGTAGGCGAGTAGGAAGTGGGTATTTTCTATAACTTATTTTTATCGTTGATTACCATAATTGGGTAACTCGATCTTAAAGTCCACAGACGAAATCTCGTCAAATTTTTTCACGATTTTTCTACAAATCGACAGAAATTTTTACTACCGCTTCGACTCGGGTAACCTTTAATAGGTTTAGGGCCAAAATAAATCGTTTCCCTAAATGAATGTCAATAAACGGTCTTATTTGGTCTGCTTCAAAATATTCCCAGGACCGTAGGTCAATATTTTATACTATTATCATATGTTATTTCAGAGAATGCTGAATATTGTATTTGTATTTGGTAGGTGCGCGCCATCTTGGCCGCTGGTTTCCCTAACTTAGCTCAAAGCTCGCCGTGGGCACCCACGTGTTCCCCCCTAACCGGCATGCATCGGGACAGTGAACCTGTGTCGCCGCATCACATTAGCATAAAGTAAGCCGCCATTTTGATTTGGTGGAGATTATTAGTCACGTGATCCAAATTTTACACGGACAGATTGTAATAAAAAAAAAATTTCAATTGTTTGTAAATTTTCTTTTTCAACACGATTGAGGGAGAAAATGTGTAAATAAGTCGTTTCGAAAACGAAATTCTGTCACTAATTGTGCGAGATTTTTTTGTTCACTTTGAAACGCTTTTGGTGTTTGTAATCGTGCTAGGCTATTCAGCGCCTTATTTAGGCACGCAGTAGCTGATGAATATGCTAATGTGAGGCGAGACAGGGATGCTGACAGTATACTATGTACGCACCGCTCAAAGCTTACCGTCACAGACTATAAGCCACATGCTGCCTGCCGCACAGGCTGTGAGCGCCGATAATACAACACACACACACCCACCACAAGCGACATAAACCAACCGCCACCGAACACAGTCGGTGTATATGTCAACCAATGAATCGATGCGAGCGATTGATTTGGACGTTTATGAAGTGATTCGGTGATGAACGTACCATTATAAAAAAAAACGTGGAATGTTCATCACAGATATCCTTTTTCAGCGAAATGATACACTTTATCATTTATCAGCATAGACTACTGTCAGTCACGTTTTAGATATTATTCTTAAATCACAAATGTCACTGTTTTTTCTTCGCAGTCACATTTAGTCTATCAGTTTGAGAACGAAATTTTCTCACGATAGTTATTTCTGAAGTTTAAATTTTTTATAAATACAGAAATATTCGATTTGACAGTTGCGCTATTGCGAAACATTGCAAATATTTGAATGTGTTTTTCGACTTGTGTGAAAAATTTTTTTTCACCCAGGTCGATTTACAAAATACTATTGTCATAGCTTAGCATAGCTTATCACAGTTATCTCTGGCATATTGTTTTTATGTACCACTGCGACCTACGGTTTTCACGGTACCATTTTGCATGTGTGTGACTCAGTGAAAACGTTTTATGTCTCATATAGACCTCCAGTTTTCACTTTAATCAATACATACCTTTTGTGAATTTGTGAACAGCACTTAGGTGAAACTTCAACGACGCATATTTCTGCAACTAATCTGCAACCCCCGTTTCTCGCACCATGCGACATAGCATGAATAGAACATTTGCTACAGTCTACACTTCTAGCTTCAACATATTACAGACATTTTTCATCTGATTTTTACGGCATTGCACAACCTGTCCGCGCACGGCACGTCACGGACTTAGGCCACGGAGAGTGGCGACCGCATACCCTGGCCAAAGGCCTGGGGTGTGCATCAGCAATATGGAAACCTGCCACCGACACGGTGGAGGGTGATGAACATAATATTAACAACGGCCAATGACAGTTTGGCACTGTTCACATAATTATATGACATTTTTATATTCGCTCAGGCCTGCACAGCTAGCCAAAAAGGTCGCAGACTGAGAGCTTCATTATTTAAATGACTTTAATAAATAAACGATTTCAATTTGATGACAGGTTTATTAATGCTGACAGTTTTGTGGCTCGAATCAGCATGTGTGATGTGGGCCGACCTTTCAGCGTGACCGTCACAGGTGCCGTCCACGTGTCATGCGGCGCTGCTCAAATACGGTCATGTTTACAACACAGCACACAGTGTATGCCGTATAAACCTATGCACCACGCATCAACAGCACAGACGACAGACTTTATAAATGTGATTGTCTGCTTCAGCCGACACGGCTAGAAATCAGCATCAGCAGTACATTTACTGGTACGGCACAGCATAACCAGATCAGAATCGACTTCAGAACATTGTACGATGTCAGCAGTCATTTTATTATAGGCCTACCTACCTGCATCAGCCTTACAGATTATAATAATTACCTGCATATTTTCTCAGATCACTTATTATTCAACTCAATATTGAATTTTTTATTAATAGTGAATTTTTTATTAATTCCAGTTTAATATTTTCTGTACTTTATATCGCCTCCGATTTTTACGATACATCGCTAACGATTTTTTACGACGATGCATAGGTCTGTTTCATTTCACCGCACGTTCGGCGATATGACACAGACATGTGCGTTTTTTAACTTTAATGTTTTTAATGTTTTGCCAACGCAAGAGGGCGACTTTTGCGTTTGGCGCGCCAGCAACTAGCTGGTCATGTCCCACACGTGACATTTCGTGGAACAACTAGTTCCACTGCACATCGTTCGATACATGTTATCATGTCTTTTTGCGACCAAATCGCAGAATCATTATTTTAAAACCTGTGGTAGGGCACGCGCCCGAATCAGGTACGTAATAGCGTTACCACATAATGCAACTCAAGGCTATCACACGGTGAGACGCCAGCTGTGATCGCTCATAATAAGGCCAACTAGGCCCGAGCACGATCATTCAGTTTTTTACTCCTCGCGCTAATGGGGATTTGAGTACTTGCATTCAAATCGACCCTACAAACGAACTGACAATGCGAACACTTGTTCGATACAGTACTCGAATACTGCCCCCTTACGACCAGCGAATGCAATAAATCGTTTTATATTTAGCATGTGTTGGACGCAACATCCACACACGTGCTCGATTCGTGCGGCTGGCACTCGCGGTTTACTATGGCGCCAAACGATAAAGACTGCGAGGCCAGCCGCACGCATCACACTATTACATTTTTCATTGTATTGTATTTTGTATTGCATGTAATTTACGTAAGTCATTTTTGCACGAGCAATTTACGTGAAAGTTTCAGTATATTTTAATTACAGAATACTAGGCTACTACAGGCCTGGCAGAATTGTGTACAGATATATAAATGTAAAGACATTTTATTTTAGCAAGTTCATTGCTAAAGCATTAATAGCAATTCTGTTAATTAAATTAATGGGTTGATCGCAGCTCGCAGCACATGAATAATATATAAAGGACAGTTGGTGTTAAGAGGATCGGACAATTCACGTATAATGCTGCGCTTTCAACCGCCCACAATGTAACCACACCCGCTATATTTTTTTTAAAGAACACCATGCTTAGTATAAGAGGTTACATATTTGACAACCCCGCTACTTGCACGAAGCAGTCTCCTACACGTCAGTTTGGTCCTACGTTGTCACTCAGCCGGGGGTAATGTAGGATCCTGACATCGCTTAGTCAATGTGGCAGTTATCCCCAGATTCCTGGACGCGGGCTGACGGGGATGACCGCCTCGTTTTCATACCGTGGTGACGTGCGCACACAGAGCAGTGTGGTGCGGCCCTTGGTATTTTTCCCTCACTTCAAGCGTAATACTCAGCGACTGCGGACGTGCCGCAGCTCGCTCTCGCTAAGTCCATAGAGACGTGCCGTGCGCGGATGGTTGTGCTTTGCTGTTATCGCATGTTAATCAAATAAACATGACTAGAGAGAAGACAGTTTCCTGGTTTGTTTAATACCGTCGATCAGACGGATGAGGAGGATATTTGAGTTTTGATGGCGAGATTGGGAGGAGTCCTTCGTCGGCCGTTGTGACCCCATAACGGAACTCCCGGTGTAGGTTTACCACGACATATTGGTTAATCAGACCCTTCAACTCGCCATATGTAGACACCAGACAAAAAATGCCACATCACAAAGGCTACATTATGGATAGTCTATGGATATGGGCGGGGGGAGGGTGGATCCAATCAACACGGAAGCGTGATGTTGTCCCGACGCCCATTTTTCATGATAATATCAATAAAAAATTCATAGACTATGGAAAACATTCCGCAAGTCAACTTGGCATAAAGTATGACGTCACAAGCTTAAATGTCATTGTACATGTTGTATGGTAGGCTGGTATAGCTCGTCGTAGAAGTTACGACAGGTCGGGAGCTGTTGTAACTTTAAGAGGGAAGTTACGCTCAGTCGCATCTTAAATATTTCGAGAATAGCACTTACACTCAATCTTAAACTTAAGATCTTAATATTTGAGGTAATCGTAAATACTACGATTATGTCAAATTTTAGGATCTTAAGTCCTTCGAGAATACGGCCCCAGTATTCTCAATCCACACACATGCTACATTATAAGGCTGCAATATGGCACATATGTCCTCCGAAGCAAAGTTATTGGATGGTATAAATCAAGGTGTCGACCGCACAGAAATTGGGTCTATGCATCCCAGATGTAAAGAATGACATAGGCCTACGGTCAGTAACAAAGAGGGTGATTAATGAATGTCCATTCACTGAAGATAACACAACAGATTTGTACACTTATTCAATCGATGAATGTCCATCAGCCATAAATGATCATGCGAAAAACATGGTGTTCACAATTACACGCTCTTCTCAAAATCCAATGCCTTCTTGGACTCCGTTCAATCAGCAGGCCAGCACCATAAATCCAGAGCAAACATCAGTGGGATACCTACCCGTAATACAAGCGCCAGCACATGAACTGGATAAACTGAACACTGTTGTCATGCGAGTGTTGCACGTAGCAGAAGCACTGCAGCAGGAACATGTAGTTCTAACAGTCGATGAGCCTTAGCTGTAATATCTAAAGCTTATGTAAATTCAGTGTTCAGTGGATCGATACAAGGATATATTGATACCCCGTCTCGGTTGGTTACATATAGGAATGAACTTTCTTGGCATTACGAGCTGCCCCATGGATGAGTCTGGGTTGTGTGAGCTGTGAATAGAATGTGATATTTTGGGTGTTAGTACCACTCAGCAAGTGATGGCAGGTAAAGGCTATGTACGTTCAATGAGAACGCATAAACACTGCAGGCTCTTTGGCAAATATTGCTTCCACGACTGAATGATCACTTGGACAGTGTTGATGAGGGGTTAAGAGCAAAGTTAGCTTCTAATGGAACACCCTCTGATACTGACGACATAGCACAGATGATACAGAAACTGGAAATATGGGAAATTCTGCCAACCCATGATTGTGACCTATACCTTCAGATGTATGATCCCATTATTTTGCAGATACGACCATGTAAACTATTCACAGTGGGACACAATGTACCTAGCTGAGATGGTTATAGGCTCCCACCCAATGTTCTTCGTGAGCAAGGCAATTTTGTCGTGAAACACGCCGATCCACAATTCAACCAAGTTTCTACAGATCACAACACTGAATGGCTGAATGCTACCATAATGAAGTGTGGAGGTCTAGTGGGCACCACTAGGAGAGCTACTGCATTGAGTAGGTGGGCGTTATTATACAACCTTAGAACACTCATATCATCATAGACCAAAATAATGTTCCATACAATCGATGAGGAGTAGGATGATAATGATGATGATGACTACAGACACAATGAGTCCACCACAGGACGGAGGACAAAGGATGTCAGATTAAGGCAGACTAGTAACATCACTCAAGCAGCACGGGGTGTTTCATAACAAATCACAAGCGCAGAGCGTGATGAACAAGGCTGGAGAGTAAATAACATATCAGTAATAAAGCCCCCATTCATATGAATAAGGCCGCAACATTTGCTTCACCTTAATACACCATTGTGCAAAACACAATTAGGTGGACATATTGCAAAAGTTCAAACTGATCACAGGGCAGGGTAGTCCCGGCTCCGGGCTTCCTTCTGTCGCGATATTGCCATGATTGTGCGGAAAGCGATGTCAAGCTATATTCATATTCAAATATTCATAGGACAGGGCGTGAGGTCACCTTCAACAAGATCCTGCAGCATGAGTTGATGTCGGTTCCACTATCACTTCCTACAAACAGTGGCATCCTGCATTCAGCAAACACGTTTTTGTTAGCCGACGTATTCACGCAGGATGTAACAGCACCGTAAAAACTGTTTCCCTTGATGGACCAAGCTGTCTATTTATCGATGGTCAAGCGCTGGTGATGGCTTATGCCAAACCCCCGAATACCAAATCTTTTCACGACTATGCTAGAACATTTGCCAACACTGCATACGAGATGGGGGCTCGTGAGGATTGATGTAACATTTGATTGTTATAGAAGCGAGTCCATCAAAGAAGGAACAAGAACCAAGTGTCATCGACCAGTCAGACGACAGATTGAAAATGAATTGGTTCCTCTTTCTTCTGATTGGTCAAATTTCAAGACAATAAGAAAGACATTGCTTTGCTGCTATCAAACTATCTCATTGAGCACAGCCCAGCAGACAAAATAGTGGTGGTTGCTGGTGAATTCGTTGCAACGACTACTTTCAAGTCCTCCGACCCCCCTCAGGATTTGTGAAGACTTGAAGCTTACCACAAGGAAGCGGACACAAGCCCAATTTTGCATTGTATTCATGCTCTCATGGAATCAATGGTAGTGTCAGTACGTGATACAGATGTCCTAGATATATCCTAGTCCATGAAATTCAGTGACAAATACTATTCGATCAAGTGTCAGATATGTCAGCATTTCATGCCATCACTGGGTGTGACAGTGTATGACAAATTGCTGGTCACAGTAAGGAAACAACGTGGCATGTCTTCCAGCAACATCACAACTATTTGACCGATTTTGGAAAGGGCCAATATTCAGAAGGTAGGCACTACAGCTAAATCTCCATCATATATGGAGTTCCTGATGGAGATACGTGTGATAAAGCCAGCGTAAAGCTGTTCTGTATGGGACAAGCACAGGAGAAAATACCGAATACATCAGATGCAGCACATCTGCAGTTGCAGGATATATAACTAAGTTCCACTGCACATTACTGTGCACTTGTATATATACCATAAGCTGTCGTAATTATGGAATATTCCTTATGTTTCCCTTTCTTGGATAGTGGATAATTTGTATAGGGATTGTGAGAGTTATGGATAAACACACGTTTTTCTAGTGGTTACAATGACCTTTATGTCTATGACAATTACGAGCCAATTTAGTTCAAATATGACCCCTATGTTGATTTGTTGACATTTTATCAAATAAGTTATCATATCACATGATTCTTTGTATTAGACAATGTCCTAACTTCTCCTCGCCGTACTTCCACAAAATACACCAACCCTCGCAGTAGCATACATTAGGACGTACACCAGTAATTTTGTTTCTTGATATTTGAGTTATTGAATCAAGCTATTGATTTTTTATAAAATTATGAAGTGTATTAAACTCGTGGACGATATTGGTGTGTATTTTTCAAAAAATATATTCAATTGTTTGAAATATGTTCTTGTTTGCATGACCGTATTTATCAAAAAAACGAACCAATCTAGCTCATATATGGTTCCTATGTTAATTTGATTACGTTTTATCAGCTAAGTAATGATATCAACGGATTCCTTGTGTCCAACAATGTATTAACAAATGTTTTATTTGTGTTTTTTCATGTTTAGTACCAAAGATATGACAATTAATAGATTTTAGTTGTTTTGGCGGCGGACATTTTGGAATATGCCATTACAGGATTATTCGTTCAAAATCCAGCCTGGCAAACAGCATATTTGGATTCAGGACATATTAATACATCTAGAACACATGTTTGCCAGCCGTAAACATATATTCCGAAAATATTTGATTGTATAGAACAATCACCAAGTGCGATTTTCGGCAGATTTTCAACAGGAATTTGTGCAACCGTGTCTCAGTCAAACACATCTTAAACATTGATCACACTGTGAAAAATCTACCAAATTATAATCAGCACTTAAATGGAACATCATTCTATTATATTATTGTCACATTAAAGTATATTAACTTTAATTTAATGCTACTATACGTATCTTGTGGAACAGAGGGATATAATCATGCGGTAAAGCACGTGTGTTTGTTTACTTTTTGACTTTGTCACGTGATTTTCGCTGCAAACCTCATCTGGTCCACGACGCTGGTACAACATTAATACAACATGTATATATGTTTTCACCAATGGACTTGTCTCCATCCTTTTGCGTTGTAAGTTAATTTGCGTTGTAAGTTATTCTAACATATAATTCAGGAGGACCCTGAACAAGCACAGACGTTCAACCAATGTTATTTTAATGTTGTACAAACATATACGACGCCGGGCCAACGTTAGGCCAACATTGATTCAACAGTTTGTGCTTGTTGTGACAGTGGTTCTTACTTTCAGTATCAGAATATGACATGTAAACTATAAACCCTGAAAGGATTAAACATTTATAATGGCCGAAGACACATAACATTCAAATGGAACGGAAAGAGCTAACTAAGACATATTTAATGATCCTAAATTGAAAAAAACATCTTTGACTTACAAACAGTCAGAGACTGCAAACCCCTGCCTCGGATCCGGATCGTAATCTAGATCCTTCCCAAATTTACTTGATTGCTCCTTGGTCGGAGACACAACTCTCGTACGTAGTCTAATCCTTCCGAGGGACAAACAGATAGACATACAAAAATCAAATACTACCAAAAACATAACCTCCTTTGGCATAGGCGTTGTAAGGGCTAAAGTGGTGATGTGAGGGGATCTCCTATCTTCTCATTGTCATCCCGTTATGGGATATGTCGTCTACTATACCTGTCTACAGTTACATTATCCATTGCAGGATATCCAGCGAACTGTAGCAGTGCTGGGCTAACACATGCTTTTTTTGCACAATACTGATACAATGATGGGTCGTTATTAATACTTGTTGGTGAATTGTATTTTTTGTTATTTGAAGCTGGAATTGCAATTTTCATTTTCAAATGACAAAAAATAGGGTTTTTTTTTAAATGGATATATGCCCACATCGAAAATTAACAAACTATTTTAACATACTCAATGGGATATATTTGGTTGGAAAGATGTAGAAACCGTGTATATAATAAGTGTCCAGCAGATCTAGGGTTAATGACTATCTATCTCTGGATGAAGTGTCTGACATATGAGCAGTGATACAAAAGTATCCAATCGCCAGAGAATCCCCCCCCCCTCCCTTGATAACCACCACCGTATTCAGTGCAATAATGACGAGTGTTCAGTTGTGGCTTGACTTAACGCCTTGTGGCTGGATGAGTTAATCTCACGTGTTGTGGCTTGGTGAGTTAACCTATCGAATTGTGACTTGATGAGCCAACTTACGACTTGTGGCTGAATGAGTTCAATTAACGAGTTGTGGATGGAGTAAAGTATTACCAGTTGAGTGACGCCAATTATAAATATCAACATAAGACAAAAATAATATTGACCGATGATAATTATGTTAATACTGATGTTATGTTTACTCTTTATTCACATGATCACTAATAATACTTTAATATGAAAAGCAAGGTTAATAATATATTCCTCTAAAATCGGAATTAGAATGGAGTGTTAATTGGGTTATTTAATAACATTACCGGCTGAGTTTACACTATCCATTATAACAATAGATTTTATTTCTTGCACTAATCATCAGAGTGTCACTTGGTATTTCTGGCGCTTGTCACCACAGCGTCATTTCGAATAGCCTATAATGGCGTATCATCATAGCGTCATTTTTCTGTCCGTAGATCATTATGACGTCATCCATATATAACTGCTCATTGTCAGCTGAGCTTTTAAAGAAAGCGAGAGAAGAGTTGAGTGAAAACCCAGAAACCAGAAGTGAAGATGTACAGTGCCTGAGAGAAAGGGTGCTAAACAACAAAGGTAGATAGACATATAAACAAACAGTGCTGAGAGAGAGGATGCTAATCAATTAAGGTGGATATACATCTAAACATACAGGGACTGAGAGAGAGGGTGCTAAACAATAAAGGTATATATAAATCTAAACATACAGTGCCTGAGGGAAAGGGTGCTGAACAATAAAGGAACATGGAAATATAAACATACAGTGCCTGAGAGACAGGGTGCTACACTTTATGAAGGTAGATAGGAATATAAACACACAGTGCCTGGGAGAGAGGGTGGTGTACAATAAAGGTAGAGAAAGATGTAAACACAAGTAGGATCAGCGGGTTTCAAACCCGAGACACATGTATGACTGTAATTGTACATTGTTTTTATTTATTTATGCATAAATGTTTCTAGATTATATAGAGAGCTAATAGTTTTCCCTTTACTTTTTATTTTTCAGCTCTGAAATGTCCAGTTGACGGTGGGTTTCTGTTGAGATTTTTGCGTGCCCGTAAGTTTGACCAGGAGCGTGCCTATGACCTGCTCATCAGCTACTATGCACTGCGGGCTGAAAAGGCAGTCTATTTTAAGAATTTCAACCCATCAGGTGTACTGGATGTCCTGGACTCTAACATTACCATGGTACTTCCCCAAGGGCAGGTTACTGAACCACGGGTTCTCTACTTCAGACCAGGTAGTTAATCAAACAAATTTAAGATTGATATTTTCTTGCAGAAGGAAATTATTTCAAATTACTTGGGAATAGCGATATTTTCCAACTAAATTTTCAGGGTAGTCGCTGCAAAACTAGAAAATAGAGTTTTTAAATTTGTAATAAAATTGATTGTTAATCGGCTAATAAAATCAAGTTACTGTGATTCCGAATGCCACATAGTTCATTATTATGTTATTATGTTAACTATCCTCTCCTCACAGGGGAGGGGGTCACACTATACACGGGTTGTTATGTTAACTATTCTCTTCTCCTCACATGAGGGGAGGGGGTCACACTATACACCGGTTTTTATGGTAACTATTCTCTTCTCCTCACATAAGGGGAGGGGGTCACACTATACACCGGTTGTTATGTTAACTATTCTCTTCTCCTCACATAAGGGGAGGGGGTCACACTATACACCGGTTTTTATGGTAACTATTCTCTTCTCCTCACATGAGGGGAGGGGGTCACACTATACACAGGTTGTTATGTTAACTATTCTCTCTCCCTCCCCCCCACACGAGGGGGGGGGGGGTCCACACTATACACGCGTTGTTATGTTAACTATTCTATTTCATCCTCACATGAGTGAAGGGGGTCACACTACACACGGCTTGTTATGGTAACTATTCTCTTCCCCTCACATGAACGAGGGTGTCACGCTATACACAGGTTGTTATGTTAACTATTCTATTTCATCCTCACATGAGCGGAGGGGGTCACACTATACACGGGTTGCTATGCTAACTATTCTTTTCTCCCCACATGAGCGGAGGGGGTCACACTATACACAGGTTGTTATGGTAACTATCCTCTCCTCCTCCTCACATGAGGGGAGGGGGTCACACTATACACGGGTTGTTATGTTAACTATTCTCTTTTCCCCATATGAGCGGAGGGGGTCACACTATACACGGGTTGTTATGGTAACTATTATCTTCCCCTCACGGGAGGTGAGGGGGTCACACTATACACGGGTTGTTATGTTAACTATTCTATTTCATCCTCACATGAGCGGAGGGGATCACACTATACAGGGGTTGTTATGTTAACTATTCTTTTCTCCCCACATGAGCGGAGGGGGTCACACTATACACGGGTTTTTATGGTAACTATCCTCTCCTCCTCACATGAGGGGAGGGGGTCGCACTATACACGGGTTGTTATGTTAACTATTCTCTTCCCCCCACATGAGCGGAGGGGGTCACACTATACACGGGTTGTTATGGTAGCTATTCACTTACCCTCACGGAAGGGGAGGGGGTCACACTACACACGGGTTGTTATGGTAACTATTCTCTTCCCCCCACATGAGCGGAGGGGGTCACACTATACACGGGTTGTTATGGTAGCTATTCACTTACCCTCACGGAAGGGGAGGGGGTCACACTATACACGGGTTGTTATGGTAACTATTCTCTTCCCGTCACTGGAGGGGAGGGGGTCACACTATACACGGGTTGTTATGTCAACTATTCTCTCCTCCTCACATGAGGGGAGGGGGTCACACTTTAACCAGGTTATTATGTTAGCTGTTCTTTCACATCACAGGTCACTGGGATCCAGAACAGTTCACCATTTGGGAAGTGTTCCGGACCAATATTATATCCATGGAACATATTATTAAGGTATATATGCACTTCCACATCGACTTTAATTTGTGTAAATAAAATGTATGTTCTCTAAGATTTATTTATACCATTCACTCTAGCACAGTCCATATGAATTGCGCTGATTTAATTTTCAACCAATTTAAATGACTTTTTACAAGCAATTTTTGACAGTGATTCGACGACTGAAAATAATGTGCTGTTTAAAAGCCTGTATCTCTAACATGCATACATGTAACATAATAATTTTATGCAAATCTATAAACTAAGCATTTTTGCCCCTATGACGACAATGTTGTTCTATCAATGTTGCTGGCCTCAACAGGGTCGGCCTCGCGCCAATAATATACATTTAAGTGCCAAACAATGATGTTCAATCTTTTCAGCTGTTGAACAGTATTTTCAACCACCACTCGGGAAAATTTTGGGTCCTAAAAACGTATGTAATTTTTGTGGAATTTAGACACATGCTCACGCAATTTTATTGCAAGGCATGGACCCTCCTGATCCGCGGATACAATTTAGTTGACCAGATTAAATTATTAGTAGTTACAATAGTGATTGTTAAACCGATTAGTCCTGTTTCTCTCACCATTTTCTATTATTCACTATTATTTTATAACAAATGTGTGACATGTATTACTACTTCCCATTGTCAATAAAATCGTCAATTTATCTATTTCTCTGTCTGATGTATCTTAGGATGAAGCTGCCCAGGTGAACGGTATGATGGTAATCTTAGACTGCGCTGACATAGACTGGAGTCAGGTCCGCCATTTTGACACGTCATTCGCAGGTCTGATCACCAAAGTTATGCAGGTCAGGTCAAATGTCAAACACAATACAATTAGGCCAATGTGCCTTAAACTGATCCACCGTCGGCGACAATAAGCCAACTTTAAAACAACATTGGCCCAAAGTATTATTTAGAGTGGTATTTAAAATTACAACACTTGTACAATAAATATCCTTATATAATAGCTGTATGACACTTATACCCCTCTAGCTGCCGAAGTTCTGTATGTGAAACTCGTTTCTGTCCTACATATACAACTCACTTTCAAAATACAGCACTCGCATGGAAAGAAAAGTTAAGAAAAGTTCAGTCGTTGTGTTGCAAGGGCGGATGGAGTATTTAGTGAAAAGGGTCTGAAATCGGGTGTCTGGGGCCAAAATGTTGATGCTTTCCTCTACACATCAATCTGGCGTATATTTTGGCGTAGATTTGGCAGCTTGTTTTATAATAAGAATGCATTTTTCCTCAATTTTAATGTAAAGTTGAAATGAACATCATTCGCTATTTCTCTTTCCAGGATGCATTTCCATGCCGGCTGAAGGGCATCCAGGTTGTAAACGAGGCTTCCTTCTTCAGTGTGATATTCGCCATCGTCAAACCTTTTCTGAAAACAAAGATGGCGTCCAGGGTGAGTGGTAAAGGTGGACCTACCATACCAAAATAGCGTCCAGGGTGAGTGCTAAACGTAGGCCAACCATGCAAAGATGGCGTCAAGGATGAGTGGTAGACGTAGGCCTACCTTTATACAAACTCTTAGTTGATTCAACATCGCAACAATGTTTTGTGATCAAAGGGATATACCTGCCATGCGAACCTTTAGTAACTTTATTTCGTTATTGTGCTATAACACTTTACGCATAATATTTTTTTCGCAGATTAATATTTCAGTAACACTCTCAAATCCGAAAAAAAATGAAAATGTACTTATAGTCAGGGCCCATTTTCGAAATTTCTGACTTAGTAAGGCATTTTTTAGTAGAATTTGGCATGCAGTTGTTCTTGCACAATTTGGGAACGCTGATTCCAAATCTGCCCCATGCCAAGCTATATTTTGTGTTTTTCCTACTCAAAATTCAAAAACAAAATGGCCGCCAAACTTAGTGAAAATGTCACAACTTTACATCACGGCTTGGATTACAATGAACATAAAAACATCAGTTCGGTGTATTAAAACCCACCTGAGCAACATACTTAAAGTCCCCTAAATTTCACCTTGTGCGTTTGCCGCTAGAGGACAAAATCCAAAATGGCTACCACTGCAAGGCAATGTACTATAACTTTGCTTCCAAATAACGTAGAGATGTGTTTTTGGTGGCTAAATATAGGTTTCTCACCCCTGGGAAATCAATTAAGAGCCGTGATAACATCTATTAATAATATTTCACAAATTTATGGGGGTAAAAACAAATGTTCCGCCAGGAAAACGACACATCGTAGGCCAGTGTAATAACAATGATTTATTTAATAAAGTCATTTATTTTACATTTAGAAGCCGAGGGAAACAAACGTAATATCCGGCATGTTGGAAAAATGTTCAGACTATTGGCAAAAAATATTTTATGATTGTTGATCACTGTCCGGCACTAGATAACCTGTCGCTCACAATATATCCGTACTAGGCCTATTAGTATGTGGCCTATGAGATATCCACCTGCATCGTGTTTTTACAGTACCGTAAGGAAGAAAGCAATAATTTAAATGTGCGTTGGCCACGGGTGGCATCCTTCTGCCCAAACCCTGTACTAGAGTTAGGCAAAACATGAAGTTAATCCATCAAGGTGGTCTGCATAACCATGGCAATAATGACACACATACATGTTCCGTTCCTATTGAGACAAGAAGTCGTTTAAATTTAACAATTTATGATTCTAGTAACTAGATATTTTGTGCTGGTTAAAACGTGCACATCACATACAAATTATGTAAATCGGATTGACAATTTACATAATCATGATAATAGTATTATCTTAATTTTTATATTTTTGATCAGAATAGATACCGTACAAAAGCCTGGTAATGCGCTGATAACACAGTTTTCAGACATAATTGAACGAATAAAGTCCCAACCATCGGCTCAGAGATCCACACAAAACCGTAATGTAGGCTACACATATTTCTACTCCCCTAAGTTAAATGAGATAGATGATATCACCATCAATAACTATGATAAAATACAGTTACACGATATCGTAAATCTGTAATTTGGTGCAGAAGTTGACTTATATAATGTTCTGGGCATATAAGATTGATGGTTGAGGACACGCTAGGGTAATGTTGAAAATACTGACGATGAATTTATTTTATAAATATAGTATGAACATATACCATCTTCAGAAGATGTTAGTAACTAACCTAGTCTTGGCAACTAAATGCTATAGAAATGCTATAGACACATACGGTAGTCATGAACAAGTCACCAAAGATTATTGGGTACACTATTGCAACAAGATATGATGCAGAATAATTATGTTGTAATTGGGGCAATAGTACCGTTCGTAGCACGATCAGGATGTTTTTATGAAGATTAACATAAAATACAGAAACCTTCTAGATGTGGTCGTGATATGGTAGAATGTATGTGGAATCAGTAGGTTCTGGTCATGCATGCTTCTAATCAGATATAAGCTCTCACTCTCACATAATATACAATAACTCAACAGGTTCAGTTGTGTCTTGAAGTGGTATGGGAGCGACCACTCTATTTTGCAGGAAGAGGTATCAATGTTAAAGACAATAAGTCTTACCATATATAAAGTGATGGAATAATATGATGGACGTGAAAATATTTAGGTCCCTAATAACTATATGTCTCCTCCAGACATAGTAGATTAATTGGCAACTAAATGCTATAGAGTGTCATGAACAAGACACCAAAGATTATTGTGTACACTATTGCAACAAGATATGATGCAGAATAATTATGTTGTAATTGGGGCAATAGTACCGTTCGTAGCACGATCAGGATGTTTTTATGAAGATTAACATAAAATACAGAAACCTTCTAGATGTGGTCGTGATATGGTAGAATGTATGTGGAATCAGTAGGTTCTGGTCATGCATGCTTCTAATCAGATATAAGCTCTCACTCTCACATAATATACAATAACTCAACAGGTTCAGTTGTGTCTTGAAGTGGTATGGGAGCGACCACTCTATTTTGCAGGAAGAGGTATCAATGTTAAAGACAATAAGTCTTACCATATATAAAGTGATGGAATAATATGATGGACGTGAAGATATTTAGGTCCCTAATAACTATATGTCTCCTCCGGACATAGTAGAATAATTGGCAACTAAATGCTATAGAGTGTCATGAACAAGACACCAAAGATTATTGTGTACACTATTGCAACAAGATATGATGCAGAATATGTGGTAATTGAGGCAATAATACCGTTCGTAGCACGATCAAGATGTTTTTATGAAGATTAACATAAAATACAGAAACTTTCTAGATGTGATTGTGATATGGTAGAATGTATGAGGAATCAGTAGGTTCTGGTCATGCATGCTTCTAATCAGATATAAGCTCTCACTCTCACATAATATAAAATAGCCCAGCAGGTTCAGTTGTGTCTTGAAGTGGTATGGGAGCCTATTTTGCAGGAAGAGGTATCAATGTTAAAGACAATAAACTTGCTATATATAAAGTGATGAAATCATATGATGGACTGAAGATATTTAGGTCCCTAATGAATGTATGTGTTCTCCAGACATAGTAGATTAATTATCATTCATACAGAGTATTTATTACTTATCTATTATATTCTTTTGTAATAAACATTGATCATCTAATAATCTATGCAAGACGCATGTATCCTACATCAAAAACATTACCATGCACACTGCGATGTTATTTCAGATGAATATATAACAGAATCAAAGAGGAGGGCAATACAGTTTCAGTTCAATGTTTAAATTCACTACTTTTGGTAAAGAACAATGCCATTCAACTATTCAACGAGCACTGGTATTTAAGTGTGAAAAATACTTAGGTACATTATGGGACGTTAAATGTTATTACAGCAATCAAATTGTCAGATGGGCGGGGGCCCTAGGGTAGTGGTTAGCACCGCTGCCTTTCACGCCAGAGTTCGGGGTTCGGTTCCAGGACTCGGCGGTTTGAAAGAAACAAAAATGTTTCTTCCCCATCCACGTGTGAAAGTCAGTATTGCGGGGAGCCTCCGTGACCGAGAGGTAGCGTGCTCGGCCTCAGACCGCCAGGGCTCGAATTTCGAATCCTGTGTCTGGAGGACAGTGTCATCTCAATCATCTCACCATCCTCAGGAGGTTCTCCTGGCCCAGTTTAGCCTATATGTGCACAAAGGTGGCCTAAAGCCCGATTCATTTCATTTCAAATTGTCAGATACTGACAATGTAGTAGTCGTAGGAAGTGATGTAAATTTGCTCATTCTGCTTTCCAAACGTACTCATCATAGCAATGCCTAGCTGTGTAAACCTAGAACTGGTGATATTTATCGTACCACTCAATGGCTTCCACAACACCAGCACATCAATTCTAGAAGAAACACATTTAACTCAATTCATAAACCCCCAGAACTAGAACTTAAGCCAATTGGAGTATTTAAATGTATCCTCTTCATCAATAACCCCTGCCACAAAAAGTGGATATTGTTCCCGTTGTATTTTAGGCCTGTTTAGCAATAAATACAGCTCTGGCCAGATAACAATATTATAAACATCTATGAGATTGTGGTTTGAGCTTCATTGATGGACAACTGCAACTAGTTCTCGTGTAAAAGCTTCCTGCTCAACCTGAAGAACTATCACATTTAGTTTGATTAAGTGTGAATTAGGACCACGAGAAAGTAGCCAATGGCGTCTTATCAAGGAGTCGCTACATCAATTCAGAATCTGCACAAATATATGATCAATATATTGATGAGGGTGACTATTCTAGCATTATCACTATGCAAGATGATGGCATTCATGCAAATCTGAGATATACACAGCAAGCCTATGTAGCTACAGTGATGAAAGTAACACATGCTACTTTTGTGCAATTAGGAAATTGCATAGTTAATGTGTTGTTTTTTAATAATCATATTTTTTGCACTCCTCGGAACTACATGTAACATGGAAGTTGAGTTTTTTGATGCTGTGTAATTTTTTTGTACCAGAAAACTATTTAAGCGCCAAAAATAACGTACGATATTTAGAAAAATGGTTATAGTACTTGCTGCATAATTGACGGCCATCTTGGATTTTCCCCTGAAACTACATGTGATATAAAAGTTAGAGGTTATTACTGTATTGTACTAGATTTATTGCTATTAAAAACCTATATTTAGCCACCAAAAACAACTTTCTATGACTTTTAGAAAAACGGTATGGTACTTTCTGTATTATTGGCGGCCATCTTGGATTTTTCGCGTGATAGTTGACCAGGTCTTAGAACATGAAATTCCTCAAAACAAAAATGTTATTTTGAACACGAAAGTCAAGTTTGTGTGTCCGCTGTGCACCCAGACATGATGTATAATCATGATAATTGAGACCTTTTCTGCTATTTTGGCGGCCATTTTGTTTTGCAATTTTGAAAGGGAAAAACTAAAAATAGAGCTTGGCATGGGGCAGATTTGGAATCAGCATATCCGAATTGTGTAAAAACAACTGCATGACAAATTCTACTAAGAAATGCCTTACAAACTTTAAGAATGCCTCTTTTTCAAAAATGGGCCCTGACTATTAACAGATTCCTTTACATCCCACAGATTTAGAATCAATCCACATTTATTTTACAGATTCATTTACATCCCACTGATCTAGAATAAATCTATTTTATAGGTTCACTTACACTCCACTGATGTAGAATCCATTTGTTTCGCAGATTAATTTTCACTCCACTGATCTAGAATCAATCTATTTTACATATTCATTTATACTCCTCTGATCTAAAATCAATCTATTTTACGGATTCAATTAGATTTCAATAATTAAGAATCAATCTATTTTACAGATTCATTTACACTCCACTGATCTGGAGAGTCTTCACAAAGAGGTGAATATTGATTGTCTCCCAGAAGAGCTGGGTGGCTCTTTGGGCCCGGCTGATCTACTCTACCAGGTCAAAATATGCTACTAATATCTAAACTCGTTAATATGCCTCAATGTTGCCTTATCATTTACCATCTCTGAAAAGTGACTTACTATCCTACACGTGAGGGTTTTAGGGCGTCATTTTTCAAGGAGCTGTTTTAACAGTATAAAAAGCTAACTTAGATATTTATTTCGTTTTTAACCCTTTAAGCGCCAAATAATTTAATTGTCATTTTCACCGGCTTGAAATTGTGTCTCGCTGACGCGATCCACAACCTTAAGTGAGTGAAAAATATTCAGATTTGACAAAAACGGAGGTAAAGGAAATTGAAAGCTTGTTGATTTATGTCAAGTGTTATCTTTAACATGTTCAAAAGCTAGTATTTAAGGGAGATAATAAAACAAATATAACGATTATAATCTGGACCGGCGGTTAAAGTGTTAAAAAGTAAATGTTATCCGTAGTATTTAAAATATTTCAGCACTTTAACCCTTACAGCGCGGGGATCGACATTACACGTCAGAATCTGACATCTGTAGATGTCAGATTCTAATGTTTAAAGTCGATTCCCGGCACTGCAAAAACTAGAAAAATATAATGGCCGTAGGCCCCAAACATAGGTATTCAAATAAAGCAGAAACAGCTAACTAATACATGATGATTACAAATTGAAAAAAAACTTTGGTCCCCATGATTTATACAAACATATTTCAGTGTTGAAAGGGTTCTGGGTTAATGTTACAGGCATGGAATCAACAGATACTGGCTGATGAAGAGACGTACAGAGAGATGAGTAAATACAGTCTGTCCGCCACCAGAGATATAACAGGAGGGCTGAGCGAGGAGAGCATAGCAGGGGTCAGCGGAACATATAAAAAACTCAATATCGACTGAAGATCATAATATAAAAAGAGCTATACATTTTGTAGATACATAGCATGTACAGTATATACTATGATATATTATACATTGACAATATGAATATTTTAAATTGACGGCTATATTTGAATTCAAAAACACAATTCAACTGTACTATAAATGTAATTTGTTGAATAAAATGTGTCGATTACAAATACAAAAATAAATCACCATGTGTTTCAATTACAATTACTTTATAAAAAAATAAATTAAAACCACAGTATGATTGAATGAATTAGTTAATTAGTTAATTACGAATATAATTCACCCCAACCCTGCTATATATATATATATCAGAGCTGGGGTCAGAACTAATATATATAATAATATACCACAGAGAGGAGATAATGAAGAATACACAATGTTAGACACTTGTTAGATAACGAAGTGTGCATTTAACCATGGTGTATATATTTACAGTTCACATCAAATAAATGACACTGAAATTCATAAAACAATTGTGACAGATGCAGAGTGAATCAAATAATTTAACTTTGGAGATGTATGTGTTCGATATATTGATATTATCTGTTGTGTTTCGAAGCTGTAAATTGCCTCAGCAATTCGAGCTTAGAATAAAGGTAAAATATACAACACTTCAGCATCACAGGGGTTAATCTGAGAAGAATATGTCTTTTATAAGCTGATATTATGGACGTCATTGACAGCTGCAAGTGAATGAAAATTACTCCATGACCATGTTTGAAAACATGGATATGCCCGTCAATACATTACAAATCTTTTCTAAATACCCCCTCCACTCAAGGAAAACCATGGAATGTAATCTCCTTAACATTTTAATCCGTTTTATCAGATGATTGAATCACTGTTATTGGAAACGAAGTATGTCTTTAAACATCAAGATTTGCTGATGTTAGGTTTGAAATTAAACAAAGACGAGTCATAAATAAGAAAAGCGTTAAAAGTTAGCATTTCTCATATCATGATATATGGTTCCTACTTAAAGGGACTGGCCCAGGATAAAATCATCAAAAAATCGGTGATTTTATTTTGGCTTCTTAATATGACCATATGATGAAAACATGTCCATAGACTAGAACTGCATTTCTAATTTTATTATTTAATGTATTTCTAATTTTTAACATGGTTGGCAAAAATTAGCAATCATGAATTTCGTCCCTATATCTCGCCTAACTGGTGAATGCGCGGCACAAAAATTGAAAAAAAAATGCAGTTCTAGTCTATAGACATGTTTACAACATATGATCATATTAAGAAGCCAAAAAAAATCACCGATTTTTTTATGATTTTAGCCTGGGCCATATATCATGATTTTAGCCTGGGACCATATATCATGATATGAGAAATGCTAACTTTTAACGCTTTTGATGATTTTAGCCTGGGCGAGTCCTTTTAATCCACCTTTTTCTTTTTATCATCAATCATTCCTCACAGTTTCTGATGTCTTTTAAATATCTCTAAGTTTTGTTCAATTGTATGGAAGTGCTTCCCATTGTTTGTTATGATGAATGGGGATAGTAATTGAATGTGCTGAGCTGAGCTTTTATGCATGAAATACTTGCAGCTTTAAATCATTTCCAGTCGCTCTCTCTTTCCCCCTGAGATGTAGAAACGGAATAATGTGTCTGCTACGATACTGCGCTGAAGTGGAAGTAGACAAATATAGTGTGCCAATTCTGTCTCCAAATAAAACAAATTATCAAATGTGTATAATACTTTATCTAATTGTTATGCTTGCAAAAATGCATTTAGGCTTTCGTTGGTTTTATAAGACGAGCTGACTTTACTCCGCTGAGTATATCAACAAGATAAGGCCTTAAATTGTATTTTGTATGTATGGCACTGTAATCTGACCCATCTCTCCATCCTCAGCAAATTTGCGATAGAATTGATGTTGGGTCATCATGTCAAACACATGGACCAACTATAAACCCTTTTTCTGTGATGCCTCCTACATTAGCCTCATTCTAAATATGATAGGAATTCCCCTGAGAGAGTGCAGTCATGCCGGAGGATGTCTCCCCAGTCTCATTCAAAAAATAAATTCTGAGATTTTTCTCGTGGCCTATCAGATGTATCTGCGCGGCATTCACAAGCGGACGATCCGTCCTGTCTTTAGAATTAATAAAATGTTTTTAATAATCATGTGTACCACGGAAATCACCGCCCCTTTATTATTGGAGTGTCAGGAAGGCGGCTACCAGATTAACGTCTGGGACAAACACACGGAAAACAGAATGTGGCAGACTTTGTGGGAAGGATAGATGCCGTACACCTAGTCTCTCCCTACTGTCAATCTCGCAGCTCTTCTAAACAATCAGTCTTTCCTCTATTATCAAGGCTCTCTCATTTATTAGTAGGCCCCTACCTGATGTACAAACCAGGTCCAGTCCACTCCAGTTCTACACCAATATTGAGTCGCTCCTCTCTGGTCGATGGTACACTGTTTATCCTGACTGCTTCAGCCGCGGCGACGGGTTGCGGGGTGACATCAGATGGAGAACTTCGAATACTTGCTTGGAAAACATGCTTTTTTGTAGAAGAGTAGTCTATCCCCAGATGGACATTCGAACCAAATTTGGTGCTTGTATCACAATTTGAACGATGGGGTCACTTTAGCTAGTATCTCACCAGGCTCGTGACCGATTGGCGACTGAGATGAATGGAAATTCGTCTGATTTTTTTTAAGCTTTATTTAGTCTGAAGCTAATCACCAAGAAGTCGGAATCAGTATCTCATTCGTAAATTAGTCACTCACTGCCATTCCAGTCGAAATTTTGAACATGTTCAAAAAACTGATAGACGAATTATTTTCGTTAATTGTTCTGCAACTACTTTCTAATTAGTCTCTTTACTGGCCAAAACGTATTCAGTGGTTGCTTCAAAGTCGCACTTCGTTCTGTATAGTAGTCCTTGAAAAAATAGTTGGCGACGCCTAGAAACTATTTAGAGAAAGAACAGTTAGCGATTAAATTAGGACTGATTTCAGACTGTCTAACGACTGTTAAACGACTGACTAACAACTCTTTAGCAAGCGTTTTCAGCCTCAGCGACTGTGATGAATTTATTTTAATAATTGGTGTGAGATGACTGATGAGTGCTCCTTTATGATCAGGCTTCATTATCATGCTGGTGTGGACTACAGTCTGGAAATATACCCCCTCCCAGATTATACCCAGGTAAGCCTAGATTGTTGGCCTGAATTATACCCCGGGGTAAATTACGGTGGCTCCCAGAATCTACCCATCCCTCCCCGAATATAGGCCTACCACTTTTCTTACAACCATATTCTGGAAGTTGGTGTGACGTCACATGTTTGCGATAATGGGGGATAAAAACACGTTACACACAAATACTATAACACAGCTTTTCAATGAACATGTGATAGACTCTAGTTATGATATTGGACAGTATGAAGAACAAATGTGTTTCCTTTCATGCTCAGTTATGCCATCTTCCCTAACAAGTTATCTTACCGCTTTGTTACCAACTTTAAATTGCTACTCTGCGCTCATTTTGATGAGCTAGGGCCAATCTAACATCATCTTACCCTTAAATAAATACATTTAATTACATCCCTGTGATTCTTGAGTTGATATGTGACATATCGGATCTGAATTTAAGTAAAATACAACTACAATTCGCAGCGATATATTTTGCATCAATCTTTGCCGGTACGACATGAGCGACATCTATGTGAGGAGAATTCGTCCCCAAATGCGCAAGTTCCAAACCGCTTGAAGTAAATATAAACACAAAAACACGTGCGTCGGACCGCAAATGCACATGGGGGATGATGTCATCGTTCGACTATGTCACCTGACTATACTACCTCACAAAGTCTGGCCTTGACAACCCACTCCAACCGAGATCACGTGGAGCCTTCAAGTGCAGTTTCGGATAAATAACTGGAATATAAACATACTTTTCTTTTCTAACAATCAAAAATAGATATGAGACAAATATGGTAGTCAGTGGCGGATCTAAGGGGGGGCGGGGCTAGGGGGTTTAACCCCCTCCCCCCTCGGAAAAAAATAATAACCTTATTTAGGGGTTAGGGGTTTCCTTATGACTTGGTGACATACTGAGAGAGAAACAGTGCCCAATATGTCTTAGATTGCATGAGAAAGCCTTTGAAAATCAAAATTTTCCCCGGGGGCGGGCCCCTCGACCCCTTTACAGTAAAATACATATTTTTTTTAATTTTAAAACCCCTCCCCCCTCACTGAAAAGCTAGATCCGCCCCTGATAGTGAAGACATATACATCGTAGGTAAATCTGCGAATTGCGATTTATTATTTATTGCGGAATTTTGCGTATAATTTTGTATCCACTTGTTTTTACATACTTTGTGTGGGCTGAATTCGAAGCTGTCTGTTAACATTCAATATTTGGTGACCTCCACTTCAAATTAGCAAAACACAAAATGACTGGCAAAATGTAAAGAAACCCCCGAATTTTCTATGTTTTTTCGCACAAGACAGTACAATTGATGATTTCTGCAGAATGTGTATTATATATTCTAGTGTCTTTGGGAAGAAATAACCTTTATTTGACCTTTAAATACAAGATGCCAGTCGTTTTTTTATATATTAACTGCTACTATAAGAATACCGCTAAAAATGTTGACGATAGTATGATTTATTTCTGTTAACTTAGTGGAGCAGAAGTAAAAGTTACTGACGAGTAAATTTAAATGAAAAAATCAAAAATAGCCGCGAAATTCACCTTCATATGAACAAGAATCAAAATGACTATCAAAATGTAAATTAAACATCTTGTTTTTATTTTTGGATCGAAATTGCTCAATTATCTATTTTGTTTCACTTAGGGGCCAAAAAAAAACATTTCTAATGTTTA
>OZ024910.1:64241999-64411999 GCA_964017125.1 Flabesymbios commensalis | reverse complement strand
CACGGAGGCTCCCCACATTACTGAGTTTAACGAGTGGATGGGTTTGTTTCCCGGTCTCGGCGATTTTAAAGAAACAAAAATGTTTCTTCCCCATCCACTCGTAAAACTCAGTATTATGGGGAGCCTCCGTGACCGAGAGGTGGCGTGCTCGGCTTCAGACCTCCAGGGTTTGAATTTCGAATCATGTGTCTGGAGGGCAGTGTTATCTCACTCATCTCACCAACCTCAGGAGGTTCTCCTGGCCAATTTAAACTGTATGTGCACAAAAGTGGCCTAAAGTCGGATTCATTTCATTTCAACACCCAAAAAAATAAATTAAATTTAAATATTATATAATGACGCTTTATTAGATCAAGATTTGCATCGACAAGCTGAAGACAAAGAGAGAATTTCTGAAAACGAAAAACATATGAAGAGGCAGTTATAGATGAAGATGCAATTTTAAAAGATGAACCATTAAATAAGTTAAACAAAAATCAACCTCCTAATATGATGGATGAACAGAACTTGTCAGCTGGCTCATCTGAGGTTTACCAGATCACGACCCCTAGCGAGTTCAGTGACATTACTCTGGTGGTGGAAGGTAAGAAACTACACACTTCTCGTGCTATTCTGGCCTCCGTTTCTCTTGTTTGGAGAGCGATGTTCACGTGAAACTTTAAGGAGAAGAATGACTTGAGATTCCTTTACCTGATAAATCATATGATGCTGTATGCGAGATGCTGCTATGTATAACACCAGGAATTTATAAGCCCATCACTGATGAGTAGTTTAATCATTTTTAATTACATATTTAATGTATGTCAATTATTTCAAATCTGAATCAGGCCTTCCACACACTTTGCCATAAATAATCATTAAAATAAAAAGCGCAAGAAGAGAGTGGGGGAACAAGGTGGTTTCTGATAATCTGATGTCAGCACCTGAAATGCCTGTAATCAGGCACTATTTATATATAATCCTGTATAATGCTGTTTACACCTACAGATTATCTGTTCAAATAGGAGCTTTCAATTTAACATACTCGAGACAACGAATTATTTTAAAAGTCCCCTTAAGGTGACCTGAATAATAATCTCCCGGTGCCCCTCTTATTTCTACTGATCATGTATCTGATTCTGGTCGTGTGTCTTATAAATTTGTCATTTTAATTACAAATACACGTTTTCATATCTTGGGCGCAATAACACGGTATTTATGTTGGCGCCTTTAGCAGATGAATATCGGATGGTATCAATGATGAAGAACTGTGGAAATGTTTTCAGAAAAATTCTGGACACCAATAATACTTCTCTACAGAAGTGTTTGGAACTATTTGTGTTTATTGAAAAATACCAAGGTTTTGATAAAAATTTCATCGAAACATGCACAAGTTTAACATTATATAAATTATGTACACTAAAGCAAAATCAAATCTATTGTACAATACAATAGAAAAAGTCGGATACTGGGGCAGATGCTGGAGAGACTAGATAAGATGGCATCTGACTCTGTGGCGATTTTTTGCAAGAGAACGTAGAAGAGATGAAGAGAAAGTGCATAGAGCATGTTTCTATTTTGAATAAAGGCATGACAGAGTGAGATAATCGGGATAATGCCTGTCCCAAGCACAATGATTGTAGCTGGCAATTCAGCAATTGGAAAGCATCCTGTAAGGAGTGTCTAATTAAAACTAAGGAAAGTATAGACTCAGAGTTATCTAAAATTAGTAAAGAAAAAGTCACATAGTTCCGCTGATCATGCAGTTTACCGAACATTGTACCTCTTCTAATAAACGCTTAAATTATGAGGTTATAAAAAATGTATGCGTCAATATGGTAAAACATTTTGCCAATAATGTTATTTCTAATGAAAAAGCGAAGTAATTTATACGGTGATTTATGATACTGAAAAGAGTGTTTAATTAAAACTAAGGACAATACAGACTCACAGTTATCTAAAATTGGTAAATAAAAAGTCCCATAGTTCCGCTGGTCAGTTTACTGAACATTGTACCTCTTCTAATAAATGCTTGACTCATGAGGTTATAAAAAATGTATGCGTCATTATAGTAAAACATTTTGCCAATAATGTTATTTCTAATGAAAAAGCGAAGTAATGTATACGGTGATTTATGATACTTAAAACACGACATAAAAATGTGGTCGACGTACATATTTTCTATATTTTCTATATTTTTGTTGCACATAAAGGCACAATAAAGGCACACTTTCTGGTTTCTCTATGGTTTGGAGTGGATAGATGTATGTGTCATGTTTTTCGATTAAAATGACCTATCTTTGATTTTCTTTGATCTTCAAATCCGAGATAGTAGCCACCAGCCCGGAAATAAAAGCGTTTTTTATGCATAAACTATAATATAAAAAACAGCATTTTTAAATGGAAGTCTAAAAAATAGATTAGGTTATGTTACAACGCATTCGAAACTGGATTTAAGCACAGCATATTCTAACATGATTTGATGTGCTTTGTATTCAGAATGACGCCATGATATTAATTGTAATCATCGGATATGACGATAAAAATAGATCGGACGATGAATAATAAACATTACGAATGTGTGTTTCGGCACACAAGTCACAGAAACACCATACATTGAGCATTCCCACCAGACAAACCTAAGAAAGATGTGTCATTTACATTTTGATAGTCATTTTGTATTTGTGTTATATACAGATGAATGTCGCGGCCATTTTGGATTTTTTTCTTTAAAATTTACTCTTCCGCAACGTTTATTTCTGTTCCACTAAGTTATTACAAATAAGTCATATTATCGTCAGCATGTGTAGCGGTATACTTATGGTAACAGTAAATATATAACAATGGCGGACGTCTTGCATTTGAAGGTTAAATAAAGGTCATTTCCTTCAAAAAACACAAGAGAAAAAAATCAGCAAATCAAAATCTAGCAGAAACCAAAAATTGTGCGACAAACCATCGAAAAAATACCGGGTTTGCCCTACATTTTAGCGGCCATGTTCTGGTTTGTGAAGGTCAACAAATATAAAATGTTATCCGTCATATTCGAATTAGGCACACACAAATTATGTAACAAAGTGTAATAAAAAGCAAAGTTCAATGTTTGTACACACATTTAATGAAAGGCTGCAATATTAAAAATACAGTATCTGCCCAATCGTAAACCAAGCAGATACTGTATTTTGGCTTTGCAGAGCGGTGTAGTAGTACTTACACGGACAGGGTTTGTGAAGGCATAATAACGCGCACGAGTTATAAGTATATATAGGCCTGCTGATGCTATGAGTGCATTGATCAAGTAATTAATTGAGCATGTGTATTCAAGCAAACCTTGCTGCATCTCGGGCGTTTGCACATCTGCATGCTAGAGCTTTATTCTAGAATAGTTGTCAATCATCAATTTAACGTTTTGATCTGTTACTCCAGCTTAAACATATATTTTACGTTTAGTACTTTTATTGTTATCCTAATTGTATCTTCAATGTTAAATAAACCAATACAAAAATTGGGAACGTCTAATAGGTGTTGAAGTACATATATATGACTTGTGTCCAGATCGTCTGTAGTTAACGCTGAGCTATTCATCCGCCTCTCCACAGTCCATTAATGACTTGCCAGAGTTCGTGGTTCGGCTCCCGGTCACGGCGGTTTGAAAGAAACAAAAAATGTTTCTTCCCCATCCACATGTGAAAGTCAGTATTGTGGGGAGCCTCTGTGACCGAGAGGTAGCGTGCTCGGCCTCAGACCGCCAGGGCTCGAGTCTCGGATCCTGTGTCTGGAGGACAGTGTCTTCTCAATCATCTCACCATCCTCAGGAGGTTCTCCTGGCCCAGTTTAGCCTATATGTGCACAAAGGTGGCCTAAAGGCCGATTCATTTATTTTTGCTAAAGCGTAAAACACACAAACGCGATTTTTTCACACACTATTTGGTCATTGTGAAAACATAGCAGCGCGACGACGTGCGCAATAGAAAATGCGATCATTTTCAAAACTGTTACATTTTCGTCGCGTCTCATTGCATTGGACGTCGCGTCGGTCGTCGCGTTTGTGTGTGGACAGTCACAAGTAATAAGTAATTTATTAAGATTGTCGCGTCTGGCACGCGATTTCCCACGTCGTGTGCCCAATTGCGCTCGCGCTCGGGTTGGTGTGTTTTGCACTTTATGCCATAGACCTGCCTGAAATAATGGATTCTCTCCCCGGAGTGATCCATGCGCGGCCTTTGTGTAAAAAAGTGAATCTATCAGCAAAAGGGTAACAAGATCCCGCCATCAGGGAGGTATTTGTACGGCCCCGTATTCCGCATTCTGAGCACAACCCCCTGTGTCCAAATACAGTCCAGCAACGATTTATGACATGTGTATGTGGTCGTGAAAAACTACTTTATTACACGAAAATATAGAACAACTTTGCTATAGGTTAGATCTGCGCAGTAAAATGGAGCTAATTTATATTATAACAGGACAGTTTTTTAAACGCGGGGATATTAGTAAATGTGGATCATTCAGTGTGCATCACTGAGGACACCTGTTTCACATGTGCACAGGTATTGATCAACCATTCACCAGCTAAGGTATTGTACTTATATTTACACTCACATGAAATTGTGTCTTGCTAATGCTACCCACAACTCAAGTGGCTGGTATATGGTTGAAAATTACTCATATTTCGATGGTCTAAAGTGAGTCAAGTCGACTTGACAGCAAAATTGTGTTTATCTTTTTGCTTAGAACTACAGTCTGCTAAATCCAATTATCAGCATGTAGACTTGTACTCATACTGATAAAACACACAGCGATCGGAATTTGACAGTAGATCAAGTGAAGTTATCAGAGTATTTTTCTACCTTCCAAAACGATTTACAGAAGTAAAATTGGGATGAGCAAGACACCGAATTGACTCATTGTTACTTCAGGAACACACAGAATATGCGGATTGTTCCTAGATCAACAATGAACTAAGTCCAGGCATTTCCATGTGTTGTCTCCACAAGTCTCAGAATAACAATGCGCTAAGTGCACTTGCACCGTTTTTGTCCCAGAAACAAGAGCCCATAAGCAAATAACACCAGAATAACAATGTGTCAAATCGAATTGGTCCTGTGTTGGACAGATATTATGCTGATATGCGCTCCTTTTCAGGAGAATAATAATGTGCTAAGTCGACTTGATCTGTTGTTTTAATCTAAATTTTGAATAAATTCAAGCTTTATACATATTATATAGGATGACTTAGCTGGTTATTATTGTAAAGGCCAAAAAATGTCACTTAGCACACTATTAATTTAACCCATCGATTTGTTTATAATAATTTGAAAACAGACATTTGAAAATCTCTATGTTTAAACACTTATTCCACTTCAAAATAACTGTAATTTACCATGCTTATAAAACTGATTAAACAGGACTATTGTTGTGCTTAGGACTCAAAGGATTTAATCGATTTATTTTACTTATTCTGTATCAAACTGCTCCATTTAATATAGTGATGATTCGTTGTGCACACGATAAAGATAATGAAGGGGTCAGAACAAAAACAAGGCTAAGTCGCATGCAAAACAGAATATATTTTAGTTCAGTCAAAACATAATCTTGCCAAGTATGGTGAATTCTGTATTTCAGAGGAAATACCAGCGAGAGTCAGGTCAATGCATTATGTAAAAAGTGTACATTTCACCTCAGGCGCATCGGCAGCATCAGGCGTTTTCTTCCACGTGATGTACTTCAGGGCATAGTAACAGCACTTGTCTTGTCCAACCTGGATTACTGTAATGCGTTGCTGAGCGGCATCACAGCACATCAGATGCAACGCCTCCAGCGAATTCAAAACTGGGCGGCCAGGATGATCAGTGGAATCAAACTTAAAGATAACATTACGCCAATTCTTCAAGACCTTCACTGGCTCCCCGTGAACTTCAGAATATCATATAAACTTATGTTATATATCTACAAGTCTATTAATGGTCATTCACCATCATATTTAACTCAAACGCTTGAGATGAAGGAAAGACCAGTCCGACTGAGACAATTTGATGACCAATTGCAACTCATGGTTCCCCGTACCAGGAGACTTGGTACTGGAGCAGCATTCAGTGTGAATGGACCAAAACTATGGAATGCCCTCCCTTTAAATTTGAGAAATGTTTCATCGCTGAACAGTTTTAAAAAAAATCTAAAGACATATCTTTTTAAATTATACTATTTTAGCTGAATATTTTAATCATTTTACAAGTATTACTCTTATGTAAGCGCCTTGATCAGCAGTGCTGGAGTCGTGCGTTGTTTTTAAGAACTGTCATAATAATAATAATAATAATAATAATAAGTCATTTTTTATTTTTTCAAATGTTTGATTTTGGGGTACCATAGAACGAATATGGTTAACTTAGCATTAATTTTGTCCAGAACAAAATGGCCGCTTTGTCATCAAAATTGATTATTTTCATGATATTTTGTGGTAGACACATGGTACATTGTTTTTTTTTGTCCTATGGTACCCCATAGTCATTTTTTTGAAAAACTGACTTAGCCTTGTTTTTGTTCTGACCCCTTCGATTATGACCGGTATTCCACATAGCGCTGAAATATGTTTGTATAAACCAAGAGAACAAAGAGTTATATTCAATTTTAAATCATATCATAAATGTCTTTTCCGCTTTATTTTTAATAGGCTTACCTGTGTTATGTGTATACTGCCAATATATAAAAATATTTTACTCTTTCCGTGAAGAATCGACTTTAGACGTCAGATTCTGACGCCTAAAGTCGGTTAAGGGTTGAATTTTATCACGAGAATACGTATTACATATTCAAATATAAATAGTGTTATGTTTAACCCTTTACCCACAGAATTATCTTATTTGAATTTTCACCCACTTGACGTTGTGCCTCCCTGTCGCGAACCACAACTTCAAGTGAGTGAAAATTACTAATATATGTTTAATTTGAGACCGGATATTTTCAAATCTTGATGTTTAACCCTTAAAGCGCTGAATTTTTTATGAAAATCATGGAAACCAAAGGGTGTTTTTCAATTTAAAATCATCATAAATGTCTTAGTTTGCTCTTTCTGATTCATTTGAATACCTATGTTATGGGTCTACGACCATTAGAAATATTTTACACTTTACAGTGAGGGGATAGACTTCAGACGTCAGATTCTGACGTCTACAGACGTCAGAATCTGACGACTAAAGTCTATCCCCTCACTGCAGGGGTTAAGCATTCAGCTCATTTCCAATAGCGGTGATCTGCACAGCCAATTTAAATATAGGTATAGTTACTTTTATTCCCTTTCCCGTAAGTTATCTTAGAGCGCAGAAATAGTTTCGTATCAACCTTGGAGACCAAAGGGTTTTTCAATTTAAAATCATCATAAATGTGTTGGTTAGCTGTTTCTGCTTCATTTGAATACCTATGGTATGGGGTCTACGGCCACTAGAAATATGTTTACTCTTACAGTGCGGAGATCGACTTTAGAATCTGACTAAAGTCGATCCCCGCGCTGTAAGAGTTAATTGAATATTCACCTACTTGAAGTTGTGCTTCGCTACCGCTACCCACAATTTCAATTATGTTTAATGATTTACACCATCGCGGTAAAGATGTTCTCTGCCTCCCGATGACTTAAAAAAATATATATGTATATATTATAATTATTTATGGTACAGATTACTCCCATATTATTTCCAATCTTACATAAAAAATGAAATACCTAGGGCTAAATATGAGTGCAAAGTCAGCCACAATAGGATGAGCAAATGACGTAGGACGCACGTCAGACGTAATTTGGACGTGAAAAGCTTTAATTATCCGGTCATGACAGAAATCTATTGCCGCTACTATGCCTACCAGCCCATTTATTAGGAGACAAAAGGAGAAGGACATGCTTCTGACCCCTGCTACCACAATGTTCAGAAAATGACCCAATGCATAATCAGATATATTACATAATTATTTGTAACGCGTTACGCGCTACATCATAAAATTTAAATTTTCATCAACTACAAGTGGGGAAAAATTATTTTACAATCAAATATGGTCCCCTTGTACAATGAAATAATATGCCAATTTTGTCACTTTAATGTACATTTCTCTTGCGATTTTTTCCTCTTAACCCTTTGCCTGCTAATCATCACAGCAGTTGTTTATTCCGTTTTATTAGCCGATTAAATCACTGGTATTAGAAATGAAATAACTGGTCTAATAGTGAGTTACAATGTTGTCTACTTTTCTAGAATGCTGGATTATAGAAAGCGCTTCTTTTTATTTCCACTGCTACAGTGAGCATTCACAAAGAAAGAATCAGAAGACAAGCACATAGCGTCCTGCCGGCTGAAGAGTGGGCCCCCAGCTCTGTGGCCGCTGCAGAGTGATCCTGGACTTTCCTCTCGGCTGACTGAATGCTGGTAATCGGATTATGGGGTGTACTTTCCGGCTGACAAAGTCTGACAAGAGAGGCGAATGGTGGAGAGTTCTTCACTGAGAGATGCTCGCTCATTTGTGCGCCGCCCAGATTATCTTGACAAAGCAGTGACTAAATGTGTCACTGGCGATGTCCAGCAAACACGAGATGTTGGCACAATGTTGGCGTGATGCTGTGACGCTGGTCCAACATCTAATCAGCCGTGGCTAAACGTCGCGTGATCCCCAGATATCCACGTCCATTTGCTAAATTAACAAGTTTAACCCTTTAACGCCATTTATTCAATCTGAATTTTCTCCCACTTGAAGTTGTGTCTCGCTGACGCGATCCACAACTTCAAGTGAGTGAAAATTATTCAGATTTGACAAAATGGAGGTCAAATGTTTTCAAATATTGCAGATTGATGTCACATTTTATCTTTAACATGTTCAAAAGGTGGTACTTTATGTGCTGATAAAAAATGAAAACTTGAATATATGCGGCACCGGCGGTTAAAGGGTTAATACAAAGCCAGGCACTGAACATGCTAAACGTGTCACGGCGATATCCAGCAAATACGTAACGTTCACACAGTGTCGGTTCAATGTTGGGCCAGCGTTGCAGACGCTGCCCCAACATTGAACCAACAACGTATCAGAGTCTGTTGTTCGCTTGATATTGACGTCCACCGACTAAATTAACAGGATTAATGGTCAGCTTCCTTGCGCTACGTTAGCCAATCACTGGAAGCGAAGACTTAACTGGGAAACGCCAGAAACACAGACAGTATACGACATGTCACTCGTGTTGGTCCAGTGTTTGTGTAATGCAGGACAAGCGACACGGACGGCTGACCAACGTCAAAACAACATTGGATCTGCGTCTGATGCATGACGTGAAGGCCTATATTGCAATATGCTCGCCAATGGTGGAGTGGTTCAGCCTCTCACATGACGAGATCAACCAATAAAATCATCAGTTGTTATTTAAAGTAGGGAGTTAAATACCATATTTGGGCCGATTTTACTTGTTAGAAATTTTTCTATAGTTTTTTTACAACACATCTGAGTTTTGTAGAAATATAAAGTAGGTCAATTATCTTATGAAGTATTAATTATTTGTTTGTTTGTTTGTTTGTTTGTTTGTTTGTTTGTTTGTTTGTTTGTTTGTTTGTTTGTTTGTTTGTTTGTTTGTTTGTTTGTTTGTTTGTTTGTTTGTTTGTTTGTTTGTTTGTTTGTTTGTTTGCTTGTTTGCTTGTTTGTTTGTTAAACATTTGAAAACCACAAAACTGTGATCTACACCCCAACTTTTGTTTATTATTGGACCCAGGTGTCTGACGTAGGCCCAATATTAGGACAAACTTGGTGAAAAAAAGTTTGTATGCCTGTCATGTTCCCTACAAAATCCGAAAGTACCCCTCTTTGGAAATTATTTTGTATATGTCTAAGTATAGACAGATGGACGGCTATTTTGACATAAACCCTACGCACATAAACCCAACACCAAGCACTGGTCCTAATGTTGTAAGAAAAAATGCTCAAATACAATATCTGAATAGGTAATTATATTGATGGCTTGTACTCTTTGTACTTGAATAATTATATTTAACATCAGTCATTCGGTGCAGGCATACACCATGGACACTGGATGGCCACAGGGTGGATGCGAATGGTTCGCAGTCAGTGATCACATTAATGGTGTGGCTCATTTTCTGGCTGATATAATCTTTGTGTAACGTCCTGTTTGATCCTTAGTAAAGATTAAGTCCAGCGGACGAACTCTTTGTACCGTCGTGCAATACCATAGCGCAGTAATTCTGCTTACTTTACAAGTAAGCATATACTGATTGTAAAATCACAGACAGTATCAGTCACTTGAAGCTGTGTACCATGGTAGCGCGACAAAGCTTCAATTAATCATTTAAATAAATAGCTCAGTGTTCTAGTGGGTTGAGGGGCTAAAAAGGTATTTTTCACTGTGTTAGCGAGCCGTGCATCCGTCTTTTGAACGGATATAAAGTCAAAATGACGGGCAAAAATGGTCCAAATTACACTATAAAGGAGGAAATGTAAGGGCAGTTATTCAAAAATTAGAAAAAACACGGGCAGTTGTCTAATCCTAGTGTTCCCAGGAGACTCTCTTCGTCAAACACTAGAAGAGCCTTAATAGTCGTACGTCCCTTGTCAGCCGGGATATAAATACACTCATGTGTGGATACTTACCAGCAGACACGAGATGCTGACCGAATGTTGGTTCACTGTTGGGCCTGTGTCTTGGACGGTGTACCAGCGGTGAACCAACATTGGGTCAACGTCTCGTGTCTGCTGGTGTAGGCTCCCTATACAGAACATTTAATTTCTAGTTGCATGAATATAGCGATGGCCAAACTAACTGGTCAAACACACATATCTGTGCCACCGTGAACACAAAACAGCGTGGTCCATAGCACCGACCCTTGGGGAACACCACATGGAATTTGTGCACGCAATCAGCCATTTTCATGGGTTTCTCCCATCATACCCAGCGGAGCATATCTATAATGTCCAGTGCGTCGTCATGTGATGGATTTAACGGGAAAAGGTCGTGTGCGGTATGCATACATGTAAGCAGCGTATGCCCTATAGTTGGTACGACGGTAAAAATTGTAATGAATCGGGTTATAGGCCACTTTCGTGCGCATACAGGATAAATTGGGCCAGGAGAACCTCCTTACGATGATGAGATGAGTGAGATGACACTGCTCTCTAGACACAGGATTCGAAATTCAAACCCTGGAGGTCTGAGGTTGAGCACGCTACCTCTCGGTCCCTAAGGCTCCCCACAATACCGAGTTTTACGAGTGGATGGGGAAGAAACATTTTGTTTCTTTCAAACCGCCGAGACCGAGAAACGAACCCCGAACTCTAGCGTGAAAGGCAGCAGTGCTAACCACTACCACAGGTCCCCCGCCCTTGTCCGACGGTGGAAGATTGTAAAAAATATAAGCTTTGACTGAGTTATCAACCAAAACTTTCATTTTGGGGACCGGCCCTTGGGCAAACAACCGGTTATTTTATTGACTCTTTTCCATCATACCATAGTCTATAATGTCTGAAATCGCGTGATATGCTGGAAATATTTTGTGTTGGATGCTTAAGTAAATTCCATTTGTTACATGTATATTTTGTCATAAACTTATGACCTTTGACAAAAATTGCGAAAAATTGTTGTTTGTGCTTGAAATTAGAGCCATTGCAGCTTAACCCAATGTCGGTACCTCTGACCAATATCAATCTAATCCATGAACGGTACAACGTTGATCCACCATCTGCGATGCTGGCCCAACATTGTACCAGCATTGGTTGGACGTCTCATATTTTCTGGGATGAAACCTTGATGTTTTAATGTGAATAAGAAGTTGATATAGCAGATGAAGTTTTGGTCCATTCTACCGATTTCTCTATTTTTTGTCTTTTCTACGGATATTTTTTTTATAATTTCGCAAACCACTGTTGTTCTTTCTGTGAAAACATGTATATGTTTATGTATATAGCTATGTTGAATTATACCATTTGAAGAAGACATTTTGATAAATTGGTAAATAGTCATTTGTTTCCAAATTCACGTGCTTCATTATAGTGTCTCAAATGCTGCTTTCACACACTATCAAATTGTCACAAATTCTGATTTTACACAACGTTAAAATATTGCGAATCATGATTTCATATAATATCAAAGTTTTAACACATATTTAACACACTAACGTTATTGTGTGCACTGTCAAAGTGTCATAAATTCTGTGTTCGTGCACTATCAAATTTGATTAAAAAAATTGTATTCTGTTCAGTACATTGGTCAACCGGGCAGCCGAGCTGTTAGTCAGAAGAGCACTTCTGCAGTTGCTACTCCATCACACAGGCAGCGTGTTTCTGAAGTGTTTGATGGATGACATCTCAGCCGGGGAGATTTAAACCTAGTAACAATGTCCCAGTGCTGAATATATACAGGGTCAATGTATTTTATATTGGCCCAGCATTGATTCAGGGCTTGGCCAGCGTCTTCTGTTCTGACACAACTCTTCTCCGTCAGGAATTAGATAGGCCAGATTTTTGAGATGGCTACATTGCCAAATTGAAAAGCTTCCATTTATTCCACACAGTTTTTTATGACAGAATAAAGTGCCCTGCCTACTTTAGATTTTTAGCCTGCGTCTTGCTGTCAATCAGTATTTTTTCATTCATCTGACCTTTTAACCACCAAGTTATTTACTTTGAATTTCCACACACTTCAAGTTGTGTATCGCTAGTGCGATCCACAATTTCAAGTGAGTGGAAATTATTCATATTAGACAATATGGGGGTAAATTGTAGCTGGCTTATTTATGTCATGTTTTATCTTCAACGTGTTTAAAACGTGGTACTTAATGTGCTGATAAAAAAACGAATATAATCGGGACCGGTGGTTATAGGGTTAGAGCTAGAGTTTGTCACGTATTTAAAAAAACAGATTAACACAAGTTTACAACGCTGAATTATTTGTGCTTAAACCATCGAGACCGAAGGGTTTTTTCAATTTGAAAACGTCATAAATGTCTTAGTTAGCTCTTTCTGTTTCATTTGAATACCTATGTTGTGAGTCTACGGCCAAATACTTTTACTCCTACAGTGCAGAGATCTACTTTAGTCATCAGAATCTGACGTCTACAGACGTCAGATTCTGATGACTAAAGTCGATCCCCGCGCTGTAAGGGTTATAAACAGGCATCTGTCAAATTGAATTACTTGATTAATTTGATTGCCGATCCCAAAAATCCATATCAGTGACATTATTATATGTTTCAAATACCAAAGTGTAATATTTATGTGTAAAAATACCCCACCTATCTACTCGCTCTAATCTCAGAAAACGCTGACGTTATGCCCAGCAGTGAAGAAGTAAAATATGATTTTAGTTGTGTTTGGCATTTGTTCTGAAGGTGCCATTTATTGGTGATCGAGAAAACATCTGACAATCACAATCTGACCAATCACATGGGGTGTTAGAGACCAATCTAGGTTTAAACCAGAGTATATTCTGAGTGACAGTCGGGGATTGGGAGGTGAGCCAGACAGACGAGGTTGTCATATTAAAAGCCTTTCCTGTCACAGTGTCATATTTAACCATGATCCCGATGTACATGTACACGACGTAGACCTACATCATGGCTGATGTGGATAGAGAACTATATACACTGGGTCTGAGGTCAGCATGATCTAAATGCCCAGGTATGAACGAAGTTGTATTGATAAACCCATGTCAACGGAAGTAGATATTTGAAATATATTTATCAGAATGTATTTAAATATTTACAACTGGTGAAATATTTACCGGTGGTATAGTGACGGTAAATGAAATGAATGGGGTTTTAGGCCACCTTTGTGCACATAATAGGCTAAACTGGGCCAGGAGAACCTCTCGAGGATGGTGAGATGATTGAGATGACACTGCCCTCCTGGCGGTCTGAGGCCGAGCTCGCTACCTCTCGGTCACGGAGGCTCTTCACAATATTGAATCATTACGAGTGAGCGGGGGAGAAACATTTTGTTTCTGTGAAACTTGAAGGCCAGAGTGGGGTTCGAACCCATCATCTCCGATTTTCCAAGCAGGTAGCTTTAATCACTGCACCAGGGCCCCCAACCGAATAGTGAATACGATACAAGTATGGCCACGCGTAGCTTGTCTGAATAATTCTCCAAATCAGTGTTAGCGTCGACGTTGTACTGTTTAGTAAACTCTCCTGGGAGTCTAAGGGTTGTCCCGTAAATCATCTCAGCAGCTGACCTGCCCAGTCTCTCTTTCACGGCTGAACGAACTCCTAAAAGTACGGCAGGTAACGTGATAGTCCACGGATTCGGTGACTCGTGCGCCATAATGGCGGCTTTCAATTGACGGTGGAAACGCTCGACCATGCCATTCGACTGAGGGTGATAACTCGTGGTACGATTCCGAATAATCCCGAATTGGTTACATAAACTATCCCACAATTTGGACTCGAATTGAGCGCCCCTATCAGTGGTGATAGTGGCAGGGGTACCATAACGTGCTATCCACCCGCTGAAGAAGGCATCGGCGACCGTTTCGGCTCTAATATCTACCATAGGTATAGCTTCGGGCCAACGTGTAAAACGGTCGACGCAGGTCAGTAGATATCTAAAACCATGGGCATAAGGTAAGGGTCCGCCTATGTCCACGTGAACATGATCGAATCGCTCGGTAGGTTCAGTGAACTTTCCGAAAACAGGAGTGTTATGACGTGAAACTTTAGCAGTCTGGCAACCCTTACAGGTACGACACCATCTAGCAATATCTATATTCATGCCGTGCCATACAAATCGGGTATTAATCAAAGGTCTGGTGGCTCTATGCGATGGATGGCCTAAACCGTGCAAGTTTGAAAAAACTTTTCGGCGAAATTTCGCGGTAAGGTACGGCCGGTTGTGTCCCGTGGACACATCACACTAGATTAATTGATTATCGAACAATTTCAATAGTTTGAAATTCATAGTGGATGTAGTCGAATGTCTCAAACGTGTGAATTCGGCGTCATTAGCTTGATCGAGACTTAACTCTTTATAGTCTATTACTGGGCCATCGTGTATCGTGTCTCTCCTTTTACGTATCTAATATCGGTGGTGAATTCAGCGATGAACGCTAAATGACGTGTTTGTCGTAGGGATGCGCGCTCAGTCACGGATGACATTACGAATGTTAACGGTTTGTGATCAGTATTAACGAAAAAATTTCGTCCTTCTAAATTGTGTCTGAAATGTTTAATTGTAGCGTATACTGCCAAAAGTTCACGATCGAACGCGCTATAGCGTGTCTCTGCTGGGTTCAGCTTCTTGCTGAAAAACGAAAGCGGCTGCCACATACCGTTTAAAAATTGCTGCAAAACGCCACCGACGGCGACATCACTAGCGTCACACGTGATGTTAAGCTGGGCCGTAGAATCTGGGTGCACCAGAAGCGTAGCTTTTGTCAATATCTGTTTGGACTCGGAAAATGCTGACTCTGCTTCTTTATTCCACTTCAAATCGAAATTTGATTTCGGTGACAATCTGGTATGGCCTTCGTTGGCAGAAGTCAGTAGATTATTGAGTGGCGTCAGCTTCGCGGCGCAATGCGGTATGAAACGGTGGTAATAATTCACCATTCCCAGATACCTACGCAATGCTCGTTGCTTTTCGGGTTTATTGAAATTAACGATCGCGTCAACGGCGCTAGGTAACGGCGAAATGCCTTCGGCGCAAACGTGATGACCTAAGAAACTTAATTCAGATGTTCCGAATTGACACTTTTCAGGACCAATGATGATTCCGTACTCCGATAGTCGATTAAAAAGAATTCGTAGATGTTTCTTATGCGTTTTATGATCTGGGCTGGTTACCAGTAGGTCATCCAAATAAACAAAAACGAAATCAAGTCTGCGTGTCACGTGGTCTATAAATCGCTGAAACGTTTGACCGGAATTTATCAGACCAAATGGGGTTCTAGTGAAATTAAACAAGCCAAAAGGTGTGGTAACAGCAGTCTTGTGTACGTCGGACGGTTCCACCGGAATTTGGTAATAAGCCCTGACTAAGTCTATCTTCGAAAAAATTTTCGATCCTGCTGACCGCTGCGTAAAATCTTGAATATGCGGAATCGGATAACGGTCCGGTACGGTCTGTGCATTCAAATTACGGTAGTCCCCAATCGCCGTTTTTCTTTGGCACCATGTGAAGCGCTGAGGACCACTCGCTCTCGCTGGGTTCAATGACCCCTAATTTAATCATATCGTCAAACTCACGTTTGGCGGTGACCAGCTTATCGGGAGCCAAACGTCGTGGTCGAGCAAAAACAGGGTGACCTTTAGTCACAATCTTGTGAGTTATGCCGTGTTTGACGGGCTCACCCTTTGTCGTAGGGCGTGTCAGTTCCGGGAACTGGCCGAGGAGTTTAGTATATTCATTTTGAACTGTATCAACTCTGTTCAATGACAGAGGTTTAATTGAAGATAATGAAGCGGCAATGGCTAAGCCTGTACGCATGTCTCGAAGACATCTGCTTCTCAAGTCTACGAGCAAATTGTAGTGGATTAAAAAATCAGCTCCGATTATGGGTTGCTGCACATCTGCCACTATGAACGTCCACGGATATTCGCGCTTTAAGCCGACATCGACGACGCATTTACAATTGCCGTAAGTCTTCATAGTGCTGTTATTAGCTGCCACCAGGGGGAGACTGTCAGCGCCCGAAATCCCGTTAGCGCAAGATTTCGGCAGAACACTGACAGCTGCGCCCGTGTCGATTAAATATCTGCATTTATGTCCTTTATCTGCGACATATAATAACTTAGAGTGAGATAACTGTGGAGAACTAGCCTCCGCGGAGTCATGTTGCGTCTCAGTTATACCGCCAGATGCAAGAGTCGCAATCTTGCTCTGGCTTAGCAGTTTAAAGAAAAAGCGCAGGGGCTTCTGCACGTGCGTGCCTTGTCACCGAAAGTCTGGTGAAAATAGCAGACAGGTGCATCAGCCGAATTCAAAGTCTTAGCGGCGTCATTTCTCTGTGTGTTCGGCGGCGGAACGGAAGGTCGAGCATTTGTTTGCAAATTCGTCGGCTGAACGAAAGGTCGAGCATTATCTTTAACGTCTCAATACTGACTATGTTGGTTACTAATGAAACCTGAGGCCTGTACATTAGGGGCAAATGCAGGCGCGTGAGCGTAGTTATTTGCTCGTCCACTTCCTTAATTTTGTTTCCTCTCAGATGTTGTTACTGTTTCTAATCTCTTGATGCGTTTGGATAGATCTTCTAACAAACCAACTAATTTGCTGGTCTCGTCGACTTTGATCTCTGCGACGCCCGGCTTACTCTCTTCCACGTCCTGTTCTGCAGCCAGTGCCCTGTCAGCCAAAACGGCCAAACTTTCGAGGGAGGCACTGTCGGGTTGAGTCGCCAAATGGGCTCTGATGGAAGCGGGCATCTGTCGTATGAACGCTTGCCGAATTACAGCCTTTCCCACAACAGCTTTGGTGCCGAAACCTGCAGTCTTAGGCAGACGCCTCAGGAAACGCGAGGGAATATCACTTCCAATCTTCTCGCCAGAGATAACTTTATTGACCCTTTCAGGTGTTGTCAATCCTCGCCTCTCAATTAGTATTGCTTCCAGGCTGTCATATTTGTTTGACCTGAAAGGCTGCAGCAGCACGTCTCTCACGTCTGATGCAATCTCGCCAGAAAGTGCAGCGCAGGTTAGGCTATACCTCTCGTCATCGTCATCGATCTGATGGATAGCGAATTGCGTCTCGATTTGATTAAACCAGAGCTCCACATCAGAGGCGTAGAAAGTTGCGATTCTAAACTTGGGCAAGTTCGTAGCACGTTTCTGCGGCTGTCCACCAAGCGGTGAAGAACTCCTTGATGAGTCACTCCTCGAGTGGGAATTCAGACGTCTATCCCGAGCAATTCGAGCGAAATCGGCTTTGAGGCGTTGATATTCCTTGTCCGCTTCTCAGAATCGAACCTCATTGTCTTCACTGTCGGGATGATAGCTATCTTTGGGTCTAGCACCCGCACCTTCTAGAGGCGTTGACATGAAGCCTTCGCTGTCGTACTGCTTTGACATTATGAAGTAGTGTTTGTAAAATTATTTAATTATTGAAGCATCTGGGATAGCTGGCCTATTGGCTCTGTGTCTATCCCAAATGTGTTTAAAATGGCATGTCGTATTAACACATGCCAACTATTTTTGACGCGCTGTGCGCGGACAGGTTGTGCAATGCCGTGAAAATCAGATGAAAAATGTCTGTAATATGTAGAAGTGTAGACTGTAGAAAATGTTCATGCTATGTCGCATGGTGCGAGACACGGGGGTCGCAGATTAGTTGCAGAAATATGCGTCGTTGAAGTTTCACCTAAGTGCTGTTCACAAATTCACAAAAGGTATGTATTGATTAAAGTGAAAACTGGAGGTCTATATGAGACATAAAACGTTTTCACTGAGTCACACACATGCAAAATGGTACAGAGAAAACCGTAGGTCGCAGTGGTACATAAAAACAATATGCCAGATACAACTGTGATAAGCTATGCTAAGCTATGATAATAGTATTTTGTAAATCGACCTGGGTAAAAAAAAATGTTTACACAAGTCGAAAAACACATTCAAATATTTGCAATGTTTCGCAATAGCGCAACTGTCAAATCGAATATTTCTGTAATTATAAAAAATTTAAACTTCAGAAATAACTATCGTGAGAAAATTTCGTTCTCAAACTGATAGACTAAATGTGACTGCGAAGAAAAACAGTGACATTTATGATTTAAGAATATTATCTAAAACGTGACTGACAGTAGTCTATGCTGATAAATGATAAAGTATATCATTTCGCTGAAAAATGATATCTGTGATGAACATTCCACGTTTTTTTTTTTTTATAATGGTACGTTCATCATCGAATCATTCTCATAAACGTCCGAATCAATCGCTCGCATCGATTCATTGGTTGACGTATAAGCCGACGGTGTTCGGTGCGGTTGTTGTTATGTCGTCTGTGGTGGGTGTGTGTGTGGTGTATTGTCGGTGCTCACAGCCTGTGCAGCAGGCAGCATGTGGCTTATAGTCTGTGACGGTAAGCTTTGAGCGGTGCGTACATAGTATACAGTCAGCATCCCCGTCTCGCCTCACATTAGCATATTCATCAGCTACTGCGTGCCCAAATAAGGCGCTGAATAGCCTAGCACGATTATAAACACCAAAAGGCGTTTCAAAGTGAACAAAAAGTCTCGCACAATTAGTGGCAGAATTTCGTTTTCGAAACGACTTATTTACACATTCTCTCCCTCAATCGTGTTGAAAAAGAAAATTAATAAACAATTTAAAAAAAAAAAAAATTATTACAATCTGTCCGTGTAAAATTTGGAACACGTGACAAATAATCTCCACCAAATCAAAATGGCGGCTTACTTTATGCTAATGTGATGCGGCGACACAGGTTCACTGTCCCGATGCATGCCGGTTAGGGGGGAACACGTGGGTGCCCACGGCGGGCTTTGAGCTAAGTTAGGGAAACCAGCGGCCAAGATGGCGCACACCTACCAAATACAAATACAATATTCAGCATTCTCTGAAATAACATATGATAATGGTACAAAATATTGACCTACGGTCCTGGGAATATTTTCAAACAGACCAAATAAGACCGTTTATTGACATTTATTTAGGGAAACAATTTATTTTGGCCCTAAACCTATTAAAGGTTACCCGAGTCGAAGCGATAGTAAAAATTTCTGTCGATTTGTAGAAAAAATCGGGAAAAAATGACGAGATTTTGTCTGTGGACTTTAAGATCGAGTTACCCAATTATGGTAATCAACGATAAAAAGTGAGTTACAGAAAATACCCACTTCCTACTCGCCTACAGTGGCATTAGTAGGATGAAGGCATTAAACAAACTCTTACGATAAAAAAATGATAGACTATGTCTATGAGAATAATTTTCTGGATTCTTCTAGAGAAACCGGCAAGGCCGCCATCTTGAAAAGGCGCCAAACACGTGGGATTTCGACCAAAAGTTTAGAAATTTACGCCGTTTTCGACGTAAAGAAACGTGCTTTTCGTCTGATAACTCTTTCTGACTAATTTAAACTGGCATATATATATTTTGACCTACAGCTTTCACGTACCTTGTGAAAAAAATGCTGTTGATCTTTTTCAAAAAATCCCCTAAAATTAATGAAACTATCCTTGAAAACAGCGGTTTTCAACTGGCGTCTAGGTGAAAATACTGTTGCGTAAACGATCAGTCGTCAGGGGTCACCAATATGGCGAGATGGGACGTCGTAGTTACCAAAATGTCGTGATAGGCCTACGCCGGGAATTCCGTCTTGGGGTCACAACGGCCGACGAAGGACTCCGCCCAATCTCATAATCAAAACTCAAATATCCTCCTCATCCGTCTGGTCGACGGTATCAAACAAACCAGGAAACTCTCTTCTCTCTTGTCATGTTTATTTGATTAACATGCGATAACAGCAAAGCACAACCATCCGCGCACGGCACGTCTCTATGGACTTAGCGAGAGCGAGCTACGGCACGTCCGCAGTCACTGAGTATTACGCTTGAAGTGCGGGAATAATACCAAGGCCGCACCACACTGCTCTGTGTGCGCACGTCACCACGGTATGAAAACGAGGCGGTCATCCCCGTCCGCCCGCGTCCAGGAATCTGGGGATAAGCGCCACATTAACTGAGCGATGTCAGGATCCTACAAACTTTAACCTACTTTGGTTCAGTACTGTTCCAGCTATAGCCTAATGTGTTGAAATTACATTAAAGCACTGTATTCTGTAGGCTACCCCTCCCCTCCCCCCCCCCTGCACGAGGCGCTGACCCTATGTTGTTTAAATGGCCCGAATTTCGAATTCTGTGTCTGGAGGGCAGTTTCATCTCATTCATCTCTCCATCCTCACGAGGCTCACATGGCCCAGTTTAGCCTTTATGTGCACAAAGGTGTCCTAAAAACCCATTCATTTCATTTCATTTACCGAAGCAAAGGCAGACCAAAGAAACTGATCACATGACAAATGCATCACTGACTTCCATCCTTGTTTTAGGTAGATAGCCTTGTTTGTTTTTATCGCTTCTTGTCCTGAGGGTTATTCCAAATCTGTGAAACAAGCTGGATTTCTTAGTTTATTTGTCGCCGTTCCCACAAAGAAACACTGCGTATGTTACGAAATTGTAATTTGTTATATTAATTCTTATCATATTATTTACATTTCGCAACTCTCACATCGTATTCGTAAAAATCACCATCAAGCAACTTTTTAATAATGTTGTGTACCGTACAAATGTCTAAGCATGATTACCGAGAAAAAATACTATTGTGAATGCTGTTCATACAGACTAGACTGACGTTGAAAATCTCAGAATGCGTGGCAAAAAGATGAATTGATATTGTCAACCATTTCTCCCATCGGGCATCAGAGGTGACGTGTATTGTTTATAACCTACACTCCATCACACAAGGGAGGATTTTGTTGGTCAAAAAGTCAGACTAGCAAACTGATCGCCTGATAAACGCATCATTGATTTCTGGGCAAATCCAGCTTCTCCTATATTGAGAGATGCTTCTCGGTTGCCCTTTTCTTGTGTAGCGTTTTGGACTGCTTGATTTAGATGTGTTTTGTACTTTGTTATATATACGACTTCACAGGTCCATTATTTTTTTCAACTTACATTCTGGCTGTGTTTTTGATCGAACACACTGTAAAAACAGTGCTTGTGTTTTAAATGGCTCGGAAACGTGTTTTCAACAAAACACACATGATTACAAATTAAATACCAAAATCTCCGCTGCCGTTTAAATTGCAAACATGTTGTAATTAGACGCGTCTCCCAAATGAGGGCCATCTGGTGAATGGCAGTAACACTGGCGCACGCCGCCTGGTGTGGCAAAAGCAACCAAGCAGAAGATGAAGGAAATCAAATTGGTAAGACCTAACTTTAGTATATAAATCTGCATTCATTCAGCTTTTAGTTAATAAAATTATGTTGTCGTGTACAGTGGTTTATTTGTGTGCATCTAGGCCTATATGATAGTTTATGAGCTTAATTTTCCCAAAGTAGTTTGTTGTAAGACCTCCCTGGCTGTTTTTAGTATAGACTACAAACAACAGTGGGCGATAAGGCCTCAACTTCAAGCACATGACATGGAACATGTCAACGTGTTTAGCTGACGTTCCAGGGTTTAGTTTAGGCATTCATTTTAATTAGACTAGTAGTAGTCTAGTGACGTTAGTCTAAACTAAGTAGATGGTCTTTGCTTAATGCCAATGCCAATGGGAGATATGCATTGCTGACACGCGCTTTGCAGTCAGCAGTGACTCTATACCCAATGTCATAATTATTCTGGATCGCATCATAATTTAATCTAATTTGACTTTTTAAAACTAAAATAGGCCTAATAACTTATCAAAATTAGACAACTATTTTTTTCATTAGTATAAACCATTTTCCAGCAGTAACCAGGTTGACTAATTTGCATGTTTATCCTATAGGGCCTACTTTTCATATATATATGTTAATTTTATCACATGCATTTGATGTATTTTTCAGGGAGACACCTGTATAGCCATAATAGACTACAAAGAAACGTTCACCTCCATGACTTATTGCGATCTCGCAAAGTTTGTATAAAGGTTTATACTAAGACGGCCTGATACTTGGCGATTGGGCTGAAGTAGCAGGTGGAGAAAAAAATGTAAAATGTTTGACATTGCAATAGCAAAATCAATTTCCTGTTGATGAATAGATTTTCACCTTTGCCTATTTGGCAGATTGTTTCTGTTGAAACAATGTTTGTGTTTGTTTTTTGTTTACTTTGATAAACAGATCCAAGATTATTTGTGTTTTACATTGTTTTTTCCCCAACAACCTGCAATATATGCCGTGCTAATACTGCAAGGCAATTTTTGAATTTTAGACTTTTCTGCTCAACACACATTTTTTATACAGTATTATTCAAAACATTTGATAAATACAGGTAGAACATGTTTAAATTGTGTAAATGTCAATATCTAAACATGGAAAATATAACTTGAACATATGTTTGGATGGAACGCGTCTATGCTAAACATGTTCTACAAGAGAACATATTCAAGTTTAGTACATGTCGATATCTAAACATGTCCAATATAGCCTAAACATGTTAGAATTAAACTCATCTAGGTTAAACGTGTTAAGCCAAATACATGTTTTATTACTATACATGTTTTACTCGAACATGTTTAAATTGTTGTTACGTGTCTTGGCTAAACATGTTCAGTCTAAGAACATGTTTTAATACTACACATGTTTCAAACTAAACATGTATAAACGTTTTGGGGGCTTAGCTGTTCAAATTCTATACATGTTTAGCATAGCCGCGTACTTTACATGGGTGCAAATAAAGTGTTTAGAAAAGTGCTTACATTCTAAGCACTGTTTTTACAGTGCATTGGCTATGAATCTGACTTAAGTTGGAATTACATTTGTATTCTTTTCGTTATTTGCAGTAGGTGGTATTATATCAGCACGATATATAATAAACACAACAATGTATATCTCGATTCCTAAGTATATTGAAATTGTTAATAGTATACGTACGGCGCTCACCATTGTACCTTTTGATTTTGCAATATTGTCATGTAAAACCTTTTAATATTTGCAGATGTCATCCACATCGCGATGTCACATCCAATATTAGTATCTGATCGACCGGAAAAAATGTGTAATTTTTAATGGAAAGAAGTGTTTAATCACAACCATTATTTTTTACTGTTATTATAAATTAAACTTTCTCTTTGTTTTTCTATGACAAATTCATCTTCGTTGTGTTTTTGTGCCTAAACATTACAGTGGCGGATCTACGGGGGGGGGAGGTTGTGGCGGTTGCAACCCCCCTCCTTGGCTGGCCCAAAATGCGTCTGTGAGCATCTACAAATTCAAAATTTTCGGGGGGAGGACCCCCAAAACCCCCCGCAACCCCACCCTACCTTCAAACCTGGATCCGCGACTGACATACTTGTATTTTGGAAACAATGCTGACAAAATTACCATAAAACGACAAGAAATATAGGCCTATATGAAAGGTTTATTTTCTAATTGATATCGGGTTCAAACAAATTTCTATGTTATTTCAAGCTAGTAGATTTCAATAAATCATGTTGACAATGAATACAAAATATGAGAAATGCACCGCGATTTCTGAATGACCCAAATAGATGCTTAACTTCAATCAGTATATCCAATGATAGCTCTATTGTGATCTTCGCTGGATCCAATCTTGGATCCAGATCAAATGAAAATATTCTCCAGAGATTATCAGAGCGTGAAATGAGCTCCGCCATCATAGAGTGTGATTCATAGCGATCACTCTTCCTTTTTGTGCAGCATTTCTTCTATATCATTATCACCATCTGATTTTTTTTCATTCTGTTAGAAACACCATTGGTGAAATGTTATCTCAATCCTGGCCCAGCCTCAAATACCCTGGCATAGCATTGAGATGTCATCATAAATATGTATACACCATATTTTATCGAAAATACTTAAATCTATCAAACATTTCAGTAAGAAATATTCATAGATCATAGTGAATTATTTTTTCCTAAATGCTCAGGCAGTTTTAAAGGTTTACAGAGGGACGCAATTGTATGAAACTGTATAATGTATAGATCTCACCCAGACAGCAGTTGCTTTTGAAAATCATCAAGATTATATGTTTTTGGTGTAATTACTTTCTTGAGCTGGAAACATTTGATTGGTCTCCTGTTCGGCTTGATATTGAACTATCAAATACAAAGCAAATATAATGAACTTGGTATTAGAGGGTCACATCTGTCACGTGACGTTTGAAGATGCATTTACGATTCCTAATAGCAAGATTATAATAACATATCATTCAGTTTCTCAAACAATCATAAAAAATAGATGATATGTTTTAATCTTCACAGTGAGAAAAGTAAACAAAATTAGAGAAAATATCAGTATTGGTTGTGGTAACCAGCGACTAAATGACAGTCACCTCCGACTGTTACCTCTGTATCACATCTCCCCTCCGCCACTCTGACATCGTCTTCCGGCGAGGCTCTTCCAACTACACTGCTCACCATAGACACTGCTACTTCGCTTGTTAAAATGTGCAGATGTTTGACGTCATATGTCCCCCGCTCTCATTTTCAAGTATTGTAGTAAGCTTGTGATTGGCCGGCTGTCTTGCTAAAAGTACCCTGATCGGCTGGCGAGAATATTATGGTGGGGGAGGGGTGGGTGTAGACAGACACCTGTGTGGAGCCCAGCAAACGCGAGGATTTGACCCAATGCTGTTTCACTATCGGCCCACCGCCAACAGCGCTGGACCAACATTGAAACAACATCGGGTCAAGTCTTCATGTTTGCTGGGAGAGCTGTCCACATTATGATACACGCGTACCGTCTGTGTCTGGTTGGAACAGGCTGCACAGTGCTCTGTGTACTTCTAACAAGCGACACGCGCCTTTGAAATGTGCAGCCACATGTTTGTGTATTGGAAACAATACAGGATGATTGTCAAGGACGAGAATGACGTAATAAATGTCCAATATCGGTAAAGCCAAGTCACAAATCCATGTTTAACCTTTTAGTCGTTTTAAATGCGTTTTGTCAGCGGGTAAATGCATGTGATTGGTCACAAAATGTGTGTTTAAACATTAAGATTTACAAATGTTTGGTCTCACATCAAAGAAATATGAGTAATTTCCAACCACTTGAAGTTGTGGATTGCGGCAGAGAGGCACAACTACAAGTGGATGAAAATGTATTTTTTTAATGTGGCACTTTAATCCTTACAGCACGAGGACCAACTTTAGTCGTCAGAATCTGACGTCTGTAGACGTCAGATTCTGACGTCTAAAGTCGATCCCCGCACTGTAAGAGTAAAACTATTATTACATACCGTGACCCATAAGATAGGTATTCAAATGAATCATAAAGAGCTAACTAAGACAGTTGTGATGATTTAAAATTGAAAAAAAACTTTGGCCTCCAAGGTTTTCATAAAAAATTCAGCGCTTTAATGGTTAAGGGTAAACACCTGTGTTGCTAGGGCAGCGGTTTCAGACAAGCTTCAATGATATAAATACCACTGAACTTTTGTGAAAATTTGAATAAGATAACTTAGCAGAAATATTCATATTCCTCAGTTGGCGGTGGGTTTTAAAGGGTGACTGTAAGCCATCCCAGGTGAAACATGTCAATTAGCTGGCTGGTTGATTGATTGTGGCTGGCATGTATCCTGATGTCTTCTCTTACAGCTTCTATCACACCAAAAACGGGTTTAACCCCTAGATTTCTGAGCTGTGCAATTCTATTTTTACTCACGTGAAGATGTGTCTTGCTACAGCGGTCCACAACTTCAAGTGATTAAAAATTACTTCGTATTTCTTATTTGAGTTACGAATACTATCAGTGCCACGAAAGATATTTTTACCTTTAAAAACCAGGTGTCGAAGAAAAGACTGAAATATCATTGTAGTCGAGATCAGTGCTCTGCACACTTTACCCGCAGTCACAATACATCAACCAATGTTAGGTCGATGTTAATCCATCGTCTGCGACGCTGACCATACAGGGTAAGATGGGGTTTTATGAGCACAGTAGGTAATATGAGCACTGGCTGTAAAATTCTCAATAACAATGGAAATTGAATAAAATTTGGTTTGCAATATATTCATGACATGGACATTAACTCGTCCAATTTTTTAGACAGTTTTTTGAAAAAGTAGTCCAATTATGACAAAATGAAGTTTTTGGGCTGTTTAATTAAAAAAATTAATTTACATTTGATTTGTTCGTACGTCCACAAATCACTAGGTATAATGAAAGTAATGTGAGTGAGTGCTAACCATAGCGTTTCTTAGCAAAAGAATGGACGATAATAAGTTGTTTTAGCATGTTCTGGACCCCATTGGGCTGGTTACCACCCTCTTACTTCTGGGGTGATATGAGCATCCTGTTTCAATCTATTATGAGCATGGTGCTCATAATACCCCCATTACAAGATATCTATTGAAAAAAATAGTATGCTCATAATACCCTAAACATATTATACAGTGAAATGAGAGGAAACAACCATTCCAACCACTAATATTTAATGAAAGAAACATTAGCTCTGCTTTAATGACATTTGGGTCATGTCAGGGTACGAGTGCCACTTCTATTTGGTAAGCCACTCATAAAATGAACATTTTGGAAAATACCCTTTTTTATGACAAAGTGCTCATATTACCCTATTGTCAAATGGTAATTAATTACGAATGCTCATATTCCCCACAACACATGCTCATATTTGCCACACGCATGGCTAATATGAGCATGTTTGCAAAATTATGGTTTTTGAATTAATTATTTAAATATATTTAAATAAATTTATCTATTATTATGAACTACTGCATAAATGTACAAACATTCGATCAGATCAAGTTTGAATTTTTTCACTGCATTTATTTGCCCAAAATTGGTAATTAAAGTAAGGGTGCTCATAATACCCCTCTTTACCCTACCCAATATACCCAACAATGGGACAATGGCCAATGCTCTAGGCTTCAACAAGTGATGCTGGAAATGTCGAACGGTGTAGCAGTTCATAGCAGCTCATACACTTTGCACTGTGTTTAGGCCTAGTTGTAGCTTTCATAATGTTGATAGTGATTTGATCAGCATTGAAGTTCGAAAAGAAAACAAATGGTTTATCCCAGAAAATATGGGTAGAATCATTATTATTGGGAGCCTTCGCGTGACCGATATGTAGCGTTCATTGCCTCAGACCGCCATAATAGTTAATATTATTAGGTTCACCTGTGCCTGAAATGCCGGACCTGGGTCATCTTATTCATCTTCATATCAAGAGGATCTCCTGGTGCATGCACTATACTCTATATTTTATGGAAGAAATATTATATTCATTCATGTGCATTCAATCGTTCATTACCGGTATTCATTCATTCGAAAATAAAATCCAACTACTAAAAGCTCTCACTCCGCTCCCACACTCTTTGTGTGTGATTGTCTTGCTCGGGCAGCACTTAAAGCTTTTGTCGAATCCCTGTGATGTTTCCTGTATATAGTTCTCATCATAAGGATCATAATTAATCTTTGATCACACATCACCCCCCCCCCCCCTTCGCCCCGTTCGTAACGGATTCGCAGATTGTTCAAGTTGAGTCGTCTGTGTAATCGTTCTCAGCAAACACAAGACGTTGAGCCAATGCTGGTTAAAGTTGGCTCACCGTCTACGACGCTGGTCCAGCATTAACCCATCATTAGGCTAACTTTTTGTGTTTGTTGGGCCTATGATCATCAAGTTATCCTATTTAGGTTGTCACCCACTCGAAGTTGTGTCTCGCTACCGCGACCCACAGCTCCGAGTGGGCGTAAATGACCCATATGTGTCTAATTTGATTCTAAACATATGCAAATATTAATGTTAAAAAACTCATTTAATTCCCAATAGCTGTGATTAGATCGGCTAATAAAACAAATTGAAAACTATTAGTTATTCCTAGCGCTCATAATTATGGCTACTCTTTGATGGCACATCATCTCCCATTAGTAACTGATCTAGTAGTTAATCTATCATTCTGCCAGATCCCTGTGAAATCAGAGTCCTCATGCTCCTTCATTTGTCATATGGGCGGGGGCTCTAGGGTAGTGGTTAGCACCGCTGCCTTTCACGCTAGAGTTCGGGATTCGTTTCCCGGTCTCGGTGGTTTGAAAGAAACAAAAATGTTTCTTCCCCATCCACTTGTAAAACTCAGTATTGTGGGGAACCTCCGTGACCGAGAGGTATCGTGCTCGGCCTCAGACCGCCAGGGCTCGAATTTCGAATCCTGTGTCTGAAGGACTGTGTCATCTCACTCATCTCACCATCCTTATGAGATTCTCCTGGCCCAATTTAGCCTATATGTGCACAAAAGTGGCATAAAGCCCGATTTATTTCATTTCATTTCATTTGCCATATTTTCATGATTGTGCAAAACGCGGCGTAAAACAATATTCACTCACATTATATGTTATGATTGTGTACGACTTTCTGCGCGGGGACCGTCGTTCTATGTCAGAATCTGACGTCTGTAGACGTCAGATTCAGACGTCTAAAGTCGGTCTCCGCACTCAAAGAAATAAAATATTTATAATGGTCGTAGACATAACAAATGAAGCGGAAAGAGCTGACTGAGACATTTATGATGATTTCAAATTGAAAAAAAAACTTTGATCGCCATGATTTATGCCAAAATAATTCAGCGTTGTAACGGTTCATCTAGGATTCTGTTAGTTCCCTGTGTAATGAGAATCTTCGTGTGATGGATTGGGAGGTAAACGATATCACATGAATCCAGATGGTGACATCTTAGCGAAAAACAAATGCAAACACGTGATGATGACCCAATGTTGGTTTGATGTTGGCCCAGCGTCGTAGACGATGGGCCAACATCAAACCAACATTGGGTCAACGTCTTGTGTTTGGCGAACTTATCTCAGTATTATTGAATTTTTGAAAAAATGTTTCATAATAATTTCCTAATTGAGTTTTCAGCCTCATCAGGTTGCGTCTCACCACACGATTCACAGTTACAAGTGAATATAAATAAAATTTTCAAAATAGAGTTCAAATAAACATGAAATAAATGCTTAGGCATTATTATTTGCAAATGTTTGGTTTAAAATTAAACTAAAATGAGTATTTTGTTCGTTGTGGGTCGTTAGTATACCTAACGCTACGCGTTGCTGATAAATACAATAAATAAAAACATCCCCCACTAAGAAACATCTTAATCACTCCCCTCCACGCCTCCGCCCTTCTTTGATTAAAGGGTTTTATATTAAAAAATAATAGTATAGCAATTAAAAACTGTTAAAGAAAAATACCAGAAAATGGAATGTTTTAGTAAAAATGCACATAGTTTTAATTTTCTACTGAAGCATTTTTGAAAAATTAAAAAAACATTGATTTCACCAGGTTAAGAAAAAAAGAATTAACATATTAAATGTAATATTATATTAGATTATATGATTGTATGCGTTTTATTCCATTATGACAAGAAAACACTAACGTGTAGGCCTATACTTACAGTGTAATTGATTTATAATCAATCGTTTGCGCTACCTTATGAAATGTTATTTTATTAAGCAATCAATCAACCTTGTATCGCTACGCAGCGATTTTTCGTTAATCCATCAAGTATGCTGTTTTTATCTTTTTTTGCTCCAGACAGTTTGTTTTTCGTTCACTTAGCTTAGCATTCATTAATTCTTCCTCGTTCTTGACAAAACGATTGTTAAGTCACTGTTATTAGTCAATCCATCATTCCCAATTGACTTTGAATGTAACCCACCCACCCATAAAAGATTGTTTCTTGCGAGACTCTCGAGGTAAACACACAATTGGATGTGCTCATATGATGTTTTGTCTATCTTCCCGTATGTCTGAAAATTGTAAGCTAAGCTTCTTTCTTAACTGAAAAAAACATTGTATTTCCCATTAAACACGTGACGTTAGCTCAATGTTTTTTTGCTTATTGTGCTTACTGCATTCAACATGACATTCCGTGGTGGCTCATTCATTTCAGCCGATGACTATTAACCTTAAGGTACCAGGTTCGAATCCCAGATCGGTCGGTTGTCAGTTTTCGTTGATCTACAAAAACGATGTACCAAATGGTTCAAAGGTATGGAAAGTGAAGTGCTACCTACATATGGTTCAAAGGTATAGAAAGTGAAGTGCTACCTACATCTGTGCATGGTACTGTGCATAATAAAGACCACTATGAAATATTGCATACGAGTAGCACATCTTGATTATTTTCACTTCAGACCTCCACCTGCCACGATATTTCCACATAGTGCATGAAGCAATGCAAAATAACATATTAAAAAACTTTATTGAAAACCTGAATGTTTGTCTTCTTATCTGGTATTCCAGCAAACATTTTAATGCTGGTCAACAGTCGTCGACGTTGGCCCAATATTAAAACAACATTGGGTTAATGTTATGTGTTTGCTAGATCAGTTTTGAGTTATGGCCTGTTTGGATCTTCTGCCTTTTTTGGTCTGGTGGGCCGCTGATGCACCGCTTATCGCTCGCTGGTGAGTCCTTAATAGATTGTTGGTGGTTCGCTGATGGACCGCTAATGGACTGCCAATAGATCGATGGTGGGTCCCCAATAGGCCGCTGGCAGGTCCCTAAGGGACCGCTAGTGGGTCTCTAATGGACCGCTGGTGGTTCTCTAATGGACCGCTGGTGGGTCTCTAATGGACCGCTAGTGGTTCGCTGATGGGCCACTAATGTGCTGCTATTGATCCGCTGGCGGTTCACTGATGGACCACTAATCGACTACTAATGAACCATTGGTGGATCTCTGGTGGGTCGCTGATGGACCGTTGGTAGGCCACTGGTGGGTCGCTAATGGGCTTCTGATGAACCACAAGTGGGACGCTGATGGGCCGCTTATAGACTTCTGGTGGGCCGCTGGTGGGTTGCTAGTGGAGCAACTAATGAACCGCTGGTAGGCCGCCAATAACCTGCTAGTGGATCACAAGTGGGTCACTGGTGAACCCCGTGGCCAGCTGGTAGGCTGCTGGTGGGTCGCTGATGCACCACTAATAGACGCTAGTGAACCGCTGGTGGGTTGCTAGTGGAGCACTTGTAAACCGCTGGGGGTCACAAGTGGACTGCTTATAGACCTGCCCATTCTGTTTCTTTCACCTTCGTCAGAGTGTGTGATGTAAACATGGTAACACAGGCAGCAGATGAGGATCAGGGAAGATCAAACAGCAGAAGACACATTCCAGTAAACACTAAGCCGTAACAAAAAGTAGTCTAGATGATTAATCCTTGGTTTTAACCCATTGCATGTCATATTTGATCTATATGCTCCAGCCTATTTTGACCCTTAAAGTGCTAAAATAACTAATTACAATTTTAACCCACTTGAAGTTGTGTCTCGCTACCGCGACCCACAACTTCAAGTGGGTCAAAATTACTCATACTTGTTTTATTTGAGATCAAACATTTGCAATAAAATAACAATAATTTGATTCCCTTTGCAAAAAACTTATTAAAGCTGACTATAGTCGTGATTAGCGGTGCATGGGCAAAATCAAATAATTTAAATTTTCACCCACTTGAAGTTGTGGCTCACTACCGCGACCCACAACTTCAAGCAGGTTAAAAATACTCATATTTGTTTAATTTGAGACCAAACATTTGCAAATTTGGATGTCTAAAAACCCATTCCGTTCCAAATATCAGTGATTTTATCGGCTAATAAAACAGATTAAGAATAAATAAAAGCGGCTATAGCGGTGTAAGGGTTAATTTATTTATCCATTGTGTTACTAAAACCGTATCTAAAAGTTGCAAGTAAATTTCAAATAAAATATTAATCTCGCTAAAATTGTTACGATATTGTATGCTAGATGCCAACTTAATGAAATAATTTAATTTCAGAGATGTCAAGTTTTCATAAGTAAAAATGTGTTTCTCATTTTCAGCTTGAAATGAATGTAAAAATAGAAGGTAATCAGTGGTAATTGCTATGTTTATTTTCAAGGAGTATTGCTTCTTTTGCCGACGACTAATATTTAAACTGGTCTTAGCCCTAAAAGCGCTGAATTAATTTGTAAAAAACATCGCAACAAATGTCTTTTTTTTCAATTTGAAATCATCATAAATGGCTTAGTTAGCTCTTTCTGATTCATTTGAATACCTATGTTATGGGTCTACGGCCATTAGAAATATGTTTACTCTTGCAGTGCGGGGATCGACTGCAGACGTCAGATTCTGACGACTAAAGTCGATCCCCGCGCTGTAAGGGTAATATGCTGTAAGTATTACATTTGAAAATAACACAATAAGAAGAAATGGAGAAAACGGGGAACATAATATAACACACATTACACTTTGTGTCTGCAACACTTGAAAATTTTCTTTTGATATATTCTGTCAAACTTCACAGATTTTGCGAGGCAAGTCATGGCAAACATGTCCCCGTTATTCTATGGGGAGCCATCCGTATGGATTACTGTAATCAAGGATACATCTTTCCGCATTGACGCAATCACACACATGATGCCACCCGATGGTGATTTTAAATCAAAGTATCGCTACATAGGGCTGAGAACTGTTTTCGCTATTTTGTAAATGCACAGATACTACCTCTTTCCCCTGATGTGAAGATACTGTCTGGAACAAGTTGCCATGAAGATCTTCAAAATGATATACATTGTCATTCAAATAAAAATCTAAATACAATTAAATTTATTATTGTAAACAAATGATAAACACAAATTATGCGATTTAATCTTATGTATTAGGGACATATTTTATTTCTTTATTATCTCAACAATAAAACATAATTTCCAATATGGACAAATGCATACGTATCCTTATATCAGCTTTATTTATCAATGCCTATCTAGCTCAAATCTTTTTGAAGTAATTTAATCCAAGCTTGATAATTTTAATTTTAAACATAATGCGAATTGTGACAGTAACGACTTCTTGTGTCTTGTGAAAACCTATGACTACCTATTTTCTATTTATAGTTTTTAGTCACTTCAATTTTTATCTCGCTAACGCGATCGCAACTTCAAAAATTCAAAATTCTGATTTGTCAAAACCGAAGCCAAGCATTTGAGCGAAGACATGCTCCATATGTGTTATATGAAAGAATTAATACCAAAATGGTAAAAACAAATCCATAGAGCTATAATTGAGCTATCCGATGTACATCTCAGGGAGAGTTACTTGTTTTTGTAAATTTAAGTTATGTTGCATATAGGTTTCATATCATTTAAGATATTCAGATTTTCCCAAAATAGTCCGAAATGTCGACATCAGTCTGCTCATGTTTAAAACGATAACAGTGAGTCATTGACGCTTGAAAAGTTTTAAAATTATATAATGCGCTGATTTGAGATGACAGACCAATATGACGCATCATAATCTGAGCCCGCTGTGGTATGTTGTCCTTGAGAAAAACACTCCCCATTGGCTGAGCTGCATACGTGCCGGCGAATTACCAAATAGACAGATCGGAAGTGGTGTCGAAGAAGCAGAAGTGAAGCTGTCCCTAAATCAGACAGATTGTCGCGTTAAATAAAGCAAGCGTTAACACTCCTAGTGATAAATCTTTTAATGTGAACAATATTGACGGTGCAGATGTATCATGTTGTGCATTACAAAATGAAAGACAAAAAAGCCTTCAAAGTAAACTGAATTTTTAAAATATGCACAAGTTGAAGTTACTAACTTTTTAATATAATTAAACTATGTTGCATTTGATTGGCTTTGTGCAAAGCCGATTTTGTTGTGTATTATAATGACTGTAAACAAAGTTTCTGTCAAATAATAATCATGATAATTAAAACGTAGCTTTATCATTGTGAGAAAATCAATAACGTAGCACGAACAAAACAGACACAATATTATTGTCAGCTAGAAAATTTTACAATTAATATGTCCAGATAAGTCATTCTATTCAAATATTCCAATATTTATAATTTGCTGGCCCAATGTAGAAACTACTTCAGAATTGATTTTTCAACGTTTTCAAACCATTTTTGGGTATGTAGAATAGATTCGAGATATGCGCCAAGCTGAAATATTATGCTACGTGACTTCGTTTCGTGATTCAAAACAACACGTCAACACAGAACAACTGATCAACTGATCGATGTATAACAGATCACTTCTTGCTTGTCTGACCTCATGTATACATTTCTAACAAAATTTTAACCCATCCCTAAATATGTCATCGTTGATCTGGATAATCGTTAATTACCATGATCGATGGCTACCAAAAAAGCCGCAGGAATAAGTCAATAATATTGGAGTAGAGAAACAATTCCATGGGCCTGATAGTGAAGTAGTAGTAGTAAATCATTGCTTTACGTCACCTTTCGGCACAAAAGGTCTTTTAAGTGACATTATAATACGATGAAAACGTTGTAGTCAATTGATGAGATGAATGATGTAGAGATGATGATGTGAGGGTGGGGGTGATAGAGCATGGTGGGTTATTGAGAGCGTTTTCCTTCGCTCGCCCGATAAGGGGTTCTGGGCATGTCTAGGGGATATACCCCCAGACATGCCCAGACGACCAAAGACTTGAGTTTCGCTGTACAATTTAATGATGAAACTCTGTGGCATTTCGCACAGCTCCGCTATCCTCGGGTCGGATAGTCCCCAGAGTAACAATAGGAAGGATCACTCCCTCTGGATAACTCCATTCATCCCACGTGAGAGACCTAATGTCAAACACGCTATTGCCGGTTATTTAAGGCTACCACGGCCTTCATCAGCGCCAGCACTGATGCGGGTGCTGCATTGGCTCCGCTGTTGAGCGGAGGAACCAGGGTACGCCACTGGAAATCCGCCCGAAGATTATAGCCAGATACGAGGAGGCTGCAGCTGCCCTTGGATGATTGCTGTAGACTAGTGCTTCCGTACAATGTCGTACACAGCATCCAACAGACGAAACAGATCCCTAATGACCCTCCCCGGATGGGGGCAAAAAGTACTACTACTAGCAATCCTCCCAGTACCCCGCCTGATAGTGAAACTAACTAAGAGGGGAGATCTACACAACTGTAATAACTGGCCCTTGCGTTTTATCCGAAGTAAACTGTTATAAATTGTCTCCCTGGCTACAATTAATTATGTGATGGATACAACCACCAAATAATAAGTTTTCCGAAAGGCCAAGCTGTGATCAAAACCCGCCACTTATTTGAGGCTGCATCTTACTCTCTCCAAAGTGACTGATAATGGTAAAATCACACTTCGAAATGCAGCAGAGAAAGAAAGTGGCTGTAGAGCTGGGGCTGTATTTGAAAAGAACGAAAACCAACGATGACAAGACTAAATGAAGGGTGATCAATCAATCATTGTGCAGTGCGCGAACGATCAATTGCGCAACAGATTGCAACATATCTAGATTGTTGATGTGGTGAAAGAGTTATCATCTACTGGAAGCACAATGGACAATGGAAGTACAATGGACTCCAATGCAGTAAATCAACCAGGAAGTTTCTGGTCATTATGTGCTGTGTTTCTCTCGAAAAAACTGTGTGAGATAATAGCGCTGAGTGGTGTAGCATAAAAGGCGAAATTCAGTGGCCCCAGTAGGCCTACGGAATCTTATGAAAGTGTAACTTTATCTGAAAGAATATTTGCTATATTATGTAACAACAGAATAATAACGTGGTGTACAAATTATTTATCTTTGTTGTATATTGACAGAAAAATAATTCAAATCAACGTCATGGTAGGACCTACATACATTTTCTGATGCTTTAAGCACGGCCGCAGCTCCTTAATTGTTGTTGATTTGATGGATATAGTTCGCAATCTCACACTGAGGTGTACTAAACTCCACGGCGGCGACGTCAAGGGGTCCAGTTAGGTAATCCTCAGTGTGAGATACCTAACTTTTCCATAGTTTGATCTATCTCGTATCAATACGGAAATCACAGCCAGCTATTGAAAACAAAACGTTTGCGAAAATGATGATCAGGAAAATAGACCTATATCAAAGTAGCCGTGGCTTCTAAGGACCAAGTCTTGAAGTGCTGATCACTATTTCTACATTTTTCAACAGAGAAGGGGCTAAGAAAGATCTACACAGCAAGGTCCGAAAAATGCATATCATTTTAACAACGTAACTGAAAATGTGCTCAGCATGCATACATCTAATTCTAATAAACCTGTTATCAATCTGATTAATTGCAGCCAAGTCTTGGATATGAACACGCATGTCCTAAAGAGTGATACATGTTTTACTATGAGGGCAATGTATGAGCATTAAATTGCCTTATATGCACGTCTTTGGTTAGCTTTGACAAACGTACATCTATGTCAGTCTCAATTCTAACCAAACATGCCTTGCAGGATGGCAATGTATCTTTAAGGTAATACATACTACGACAGCCACAATCATGTTGACCTTTATTCCATTGTTGTGTGGCCAGTTGCAGATGAGAAACATCATCATTCGATCGTTTCTTCATCTTATGTATTTTATCTCTGAGATTAGCCACTACAGAATCACATGACTGTTTCTCTAGTCTGTCCAACATCGGCTCCGGTATCAAACTTTTCCGCTGTATTTTACAATACACATTTGTTTTCTGTAAGCTACTAAGGCTACATATTGATAACATGTTTGCATTATCAATGATAATTGGTGCAAATGTATTGTTTTTTTCAAGGAACCAGAACAATTCCAAACGCCTCTTCAGGGAGCAGTTGCTTTCTGTCAGTATACTTTTAAAAACAACTTGACATATCTTGATAATGGACTTCATCTGATATTCATCTGCCAAAGGTGCCAACCTAAACACCGTGCCTTCTGTAATGCAAAATACAAATGTAAGCCTATACTGCATGTACATTTAAGTATTAAGAAGGTATGTACATGTGATTTATATTAAACGTAAGATATGTTTTACTAATTGTTTAAATAAAATAATGTATTATATTCGTCTTTGAATTACTTCTCATGGATAGTTAGTCCAAAATACAGAGTGAACGATACATTATATTGAACTATAGGACAATGCGTGTAATACCAACACGAGGAACTATTAATAACCACTTCAACTAATAAAAAAATTACGTAGACGGAGACGTGGTAATAAATTTCAACTCGACATGTTAATTGCTGCAGGTGCCAGATATCGACCATGTATTTCTTTATGCAATAAACTAGTACCAAGATCACATTTTTGGCAAAAAAATAATCACAAGCGATTCGCTCATGTACATACCAAGGAAAATAAAACTGATACTATTTTACTTGTGCATTTCACTATTAATTACTGCTACATGTAACAACAGCTCACACATATAATTATTACAATGTTATGAATTCACTATTGATTTGCTTTTTCATCCTGGTGTTATACATAACAACAGCTCACATAAATCATTGTATGATTTGTCCGGTCTGTTTATCTCTCGTTCACTGTTGTCCTTACACTCTTCTGCAAGCTTCGCTCTCAACACTTAGAGACGGAGGCGAGGATAGCATGAGATGTACAGGATTGTCTCTTCAACAATCAAAGTAACGTCAGTGAATTCGCCAGTCGTCGTGAGCTGTGAAAGTTCACAATCCAGATCATCTGAAGAAGCAGCCTTTTTCTTGAGAAACAGCCTCCTCGTTTTCAAAAAATGTTGCTTCTATTCTTCTTTTATGCAAATCTAATAACCCAAATAAATAAGAAACAATAAATGTATATGCTAAGAAAACATAAATGAATATATACCATAGCAAGCAAGTTGGGCTGGGAGCTGTCATTCATAAACAGTTATTCTAAGTTAAGAATGATTAAGCTCCGTAAATAATATCACAAACAATACAAAAAGGTCAGTTCGAGGTGATCATGTGCTAATTACACCTGTGGTGGCGATGGAATACTTTTTTTCTAAATTGTCTACTTAGAAGAGAGTCAAGCTATATAGTTATGTGATTAAATAAATATGTGAATGAAATTTAGCTGATACCTTAACTTGACATATTATATAGAAGAATTGTACGCATTAAATATTATATCATTATTTTCATCTAGTGCCCCACAATTGACCCACTCACCTGGCAGTGTCATGTTTATTTTCAATTACAAGTAGGGCACCACTTATTTCAGAAGCATAATTTATCATTTTCCTATTCATATTCACCGACCAGTCCTCACATCCTATGGCAGAGCTCAATTTAAAAATAGTCACATCCCACTTATGTTTTCCATAACGAACATTATCAGAAGACCAGACGTTTCCAATATTACCAATGGTACATAGAATTTGTCCACTAAAGTCATTATAGTCCTCATATTGTCTTTCTAAAAGGCGGTAATTGTAATTGCGTCCTGTCTCTATTGTGGTTATCCTCTTCTCAATGATGTCAATTATGTCATAATTGTGTTTGATAATGTCATATGACTCGTGTTCTTTTAACTCTGTCAGACTGTGCTGTGTTAACTTATTAACAACCTGTGAATGTACCTTCTCAAGTCATGTATACTTTATAGACAGAACTAAAATATCTACTTCGTCTGCTATCTTGCAATCCTTTGCCACAAGCACATCTGTTATTGAGGCAAATTGATATTCATCGGCTAAATGTATCAACCGGTAAACTGTCTAAAAACAGAATAACAAAATGTAAATTTTGGTGATGACACAGTCAATATATATATATATATATATATATATATATATATATATATATTCACTGAGGACAGGGCACTTAGTTCATCAGGTGTCCATGGTACCCCATAGTCATGATAAGTAATGTCCATGCAGGTACCCCACCATAGAAATCAAACTTCATGTAAATTGTCTCCATGGTCCCACGTCCAATGTGCTGGTGTAGTAGCTTTAGGATAAATATTACATTGTCACCATTGGTCCATGGAAAAACATAATTTTACCTACTTAGCCTACTATTCAATTCTTTTTTTAACAGCTCTAAGAACTGTTGTATATATTGACAAAATTCATATTTCTAAATGTGTCACAAACAGAACATTTTCACTCATATCTTCACATTGGGCTACCACCATCAAATATCTTGTTATTATTATTCCTGGGAATATACATATCAAAAGCATTCTCGATTATCGAGAGGGCTCGAGCATCCAAGCTTTAAATCAAATATATGAAGGCCTATCAAATTTTCATGGTTCCCCAATTGCCAGGGTGCCCTGGTGTACCCAGGTATGCCTAGGTTTGAAACAGTAAAGGAGATAAATATATTTCTCTGTTTCAGAAGCTTCAGACACAGACCAAGAAAATAGGGCCTACATACAATATACAATTGTTGCTAATGTACCAAGTAATTCGAAAAACAATTTTAATTCCAGTCACGTGGTTATTTAACCGATGATTGACATAATTTCCTGGTGTTATATATAACAGCATCTCACACACATCATCATATAATTTGTCAGGTAATATATTTTTTTTTATTTTTTCCCTAAATTCTGACGTGTACAGTTTCTTCCCTTCCACCAACAAAGTGATATCACTGAACTCGCTAGGGATCGTGAACTGTGATACTTCATTTGTAGATTCATCATCAGACTCAATGTAAACTTCTGGCAAGTTATTCTGTTTCTCCATCGTCTGAATGCTAATTAGGATTTAAAGGGGTTAGGCTTTTTTATACAAATATTTTCATTTACAAATCACATATCAAAACATTCATACCTGTATAAAAATTAATAATTATTATAAACAATACAAATAATAACTGGTGCTCTAAAACAAAGACAAACCATTATCGTACGTGGTTCCCAGCAAACACGAGACCTCGAACCAGCGCTGACCAGTGTTGGCGCATCGTTTCCGACTCTGGGCCACCAACACTCAATCAACACCGGCCAAGAACCGCGCGCCTGCTGGCATACTCCTAATTACACATAATTATAAAAATAGCCTAATAACAAAAATTCAACAGCTACATCTATTTAAAACTTTAGTTCCAAATTAAATCCCACCTAGTCCATTTTACGTTTTTGTTAGTAATAATATATTCTAAAGTTTTTACATTTTGAATGTACATTTTAAACTCAGGAAAGAAAGGTATTGTTTTTGAAAATCTCAAAATGTAAAAACATTTTTTGGCCGAGAAAATCAGGAAACTCTCCTTCATATTCTCCCTTCCAAAAAATATATCATTTTTTGTCACTTGTTTCCCATGTAAAATATCTTTTTAAAAATCCGTCCAAAACAATTGTGTAAAACGACACTCCCAAAATAAATCGCATAAATCTTCAATTTCCTCATTACAGAATGTACATAACCAATCTTCTCGGAGTTTCCATTTGTTGAGCCAAAAATTATTTATAAGTATATCATGTAAAAAAAACAGTACTGAAACTCAATTAACTTCACTTCCAAACATACTTTATATACCCTAGAAAAGAATAAACACTAATTTACATCCTACGAGTTTTCTGAGTATCTTTCAATGCGAGGTACATGTACACATTAGCTCACATGATCTAAATATAGAAAGAGGACGATACAATAATCCAATCACTCCAATAAATCAGCGAATATGCACAAGGTGTGAATTAAACGAAATTGACGACGAAATACATCTTCTTCTCCACTGTAACGCTATGAATAATGAACGCGAAATCTTGTTTAACTCGGTAACCGCAACTATCAATATACAGCCGACAAATGAAATGTTTCTACATATTATGACATCTAGAGACATAACAGTGGTGAAGTCACTAGTGCAATTTATCTATGGCTGTTTTAAGCAAATTAATTGTTAAAAACACCGAGTATAATAAATCAAAGTCACCTATCGCTATATTATCCATATTATCATGCCTTCATGATCTGACTTGGGTATTACCACATATCAGGACGGCTGTTACTCTCGGATTTATTATTTGGCTTTTTAGGGCCGGTTAGGGACGTTTCCGTCGCCTTTGTTATCAGACGAGGTGGGGCCTTATGGAGGATTTCAGAGTTGCTAAGTCAACTGATTTTATCTATGAGGTCGGGAATGTTTTTCTTCGATTGTAACTCCGAGTATGTGGTACTAACTAGGTCGTGAGTGAAATGGTATGAGATAAACAATATAGTGAATTAAAATAAGCTGTAATGTTTTTTTTTTGTGCGAGGGCCATATAGGTAATAAATCACTAGTTAATTAAATAAACTTTAATGTTATTGTGTGAGTGCCATGTCCTGCGTGAATGGCACACATAATTATTATCCGTAATTGTCATTGTTATTACATCACTAAGTCTGCAACACTCGGGAATGTGGATGGTTCTGATGCTATACTTTGTTGGCAGTCGACGAACCACAATGTCCGACTTTTATTAGTATGTATATATTGTGTTACGGTAGTAGTACTGTTATTACGTTGCTAAGTTTACACCACTAGTCATTATCAGGGAATCTCCGGGTTCATAGCGACTGTGCTTGCATGGTCACATGGCTCGGAACTACCTGTTTCGCGGATTGCCACATTAATTGTACTGCTTTATATTATATATATATATATATATATAGATATAGATATATATATATTTTAAATACCATATAATTTTTACCATTGTCTTATTTCATACTCCAGTTACTGTAGCATAATTATGCACCTGTATATATTTTTGGTTTCTACGCTTTCCAGAGTGTCTTTTTTGCTACTATATATAATTAGTATATTAAACATAGTAGCTATTTTATCTCTGTTTTTGGTGCGGGAAGCAAAATGATAGACACCCATGTTATCTTGGCTATGCCTTTTAATTTTATTTTAAGAAGTAGTCATTTGTATTACCGAAATACCCAGTTTGTATTATGGCAATGCCACCTAACATGATTTTAGTTGTTTATCATACCATGTATATTGTCTTATATGATTTTAACAAACTAACATTCTTGTATATACATGTACATATATCTCTCTTATTACTATGACAAATAAGTCTGTAATGACTTTTATTTCTGTCAATAAAATATTTGTCTGTCTGTCTGTCTGTATATCTATATTCCATAGCCCCAAAATTCCATTATAAACAATTTTCTGGCTTATTTCACCCTCACTAATTAAACATTCCTGGTTATTAAATCGCGCACCTGATTCTATTGTTCTCGTATCTAAGGGGTTAGTCTTATGTTATAAAATATGTTTCTGCATTTCAAAATTCAGAAACATGTGAGAGAATGTGTAGAGATAAAAGAAAACATAGTTATGGAGATAAATTATTATAACTGTAAAATAAACCTTCTACTATTAAGGGTAGTGTTGGACAAGTTTAATATCTTGATAATTTTACAACTACTAAGTGTAGTGGGCCTATAGTGGATTATGTTATTGTTTCTTCTCAGCTTTTTATCCAATGTTCCAATGCAATTAAGTTCACAGCTAGCAATGCACTGGAGCAGATGCATAATAATCAAGCATCAGGATAAAGCTATAAGTAGTCACATGAAAAATTGGAAAACTTGATTATTGAAGTGAATATGGTAAACTCTATTCTAGCTACGCGAGACAATGATAATAATCATGGTGTCAATGAAATTGTTTAAGAAATTAATTCCGTCTGGAAAAAAGGCAAGAAAACAGAAGCTACTGGTTTCTGAATAAGAAATTGTCTTCAACAGGAGACAACACTAAAATGGTTCACTAATTCATGCAAAATAAAAGAAGTGTGTGCTTCAAAACAAGGATAACTGTAGAAAAAAATAAAACATAATTTAATAGGAGTAATTACTTAAAGGAACTGGCCCAGGCTAAAATCATCAAAAAATCGGTGATTTTATTTCGGGTTCTTAATATGACCATATGATGTAAACATGTACATAGACTAGAACTGCAAATTTTTATAATTTTTGTGCTGCGCATTCACCAGTTAGGCTAGATATAGAGACGAAATTCCTGATTTCTAATTATTGACAACCATGTCAAAAATAGGAAATGCGTGAATTTCGTCTCTATATCTAGCCTAACTGGTGAATGCGAAGCACAAAAATTATAAAAAATTGCAGTTCTAGTCTATGTACATGCTTACATCATATGGTCATATTAAGAACCCGAAATAAAATCACCGATTTTTTGATGATTTTAGCCTGGGCCAGTCCCTTTAATACGATCCAGCAAAAAATACACAAATGTAAGTGGTACTGGGATGTTTGCTAATAGTAGTACTGTTTGCCCCCGCCTGGGATCTGTTCCGTCTGCTGCATGCTGTACGGCAATTTATGGAAGCAATAGTCTACAGCACTTATCAAAGAGAAGATGTATTGTGAAAAATGGAAACTTACTGTTAATATTACAAAAAATATGGTTAAAATATTCAGAAAAAGAAAACACACCGGTATTTTTTTTTATTGTGATAAGCAGAAGCTAAATATAGTTCATGAGTTTAAATACCTAGGAAATGTATTCAATTACATCGGAACATTTATAAAATACAAGAAACGTGTTGATGGTCGAGACCAGAAAGTTACGCATTATCGCGAAAAAATACACTCCACTGGCCCTCAGTTATTTCTGAAAGTAATATTCCCAGTTTTATTATATGGATGTGAATTGTAGGTTGAAAAAATATTGAAATAAAATTATGTTTCCAACTGAAGTATCTCATTATAGCCTATTGTGCCCTACTATATACCTCACACAAAGCTTTGTCTGGGGTGTAACGTATATAAACATTTCTTAGGAGATTGTCTTTGTGCCATAATTTGGTTTTTATTCAATGTTCATCACAATTTTGGCTGATGTTTGTGTCCACTGCATGTGGATGAGCGCGACACTAGCCCAATGCCGGCCCAATCCTGGGCCTGCCTCCTAGTGGAGGACTGTATTATTACCATGACTTTAAAGGGGTTTTTTTTCAAAACAAAATATGAGAAAGTAAAAACAATTTTTCATTTTAAGGGGTCAAATGTCGCACAAAATGTTTTTTAGCTCAATTTTGCAATTGAACCTGACTGTTTCAACTGCTTTAGTTGTAGTGCCCTAACTGAAGTTAACAATCCTTTATACAATCATGTTAGGTTACCTTCTATGGTGTTAGTTCTAAATAGTTAGTTCAAAATACGTCCATGTGGGGTTTGTTCGAGCGAAGAACAAAAAAATAGGTTTAGTTTGACTGTTCAGATTAACCCCACCAAATATCTGGTACATCCAACACTGTTCAGACACACCCAATCCCATGTTCAAACTCTGTTTCTGACTCTAAAGACTGTGTTGTCATTTTGATAATAATATACGCTAATAATAGCATCTATAGTTGAATACTTCTGGACAAAAATATCAGTCTCCTAACTTTATCATATAAAAAATTAAAACATCTTTTTTAAATTTTGCTTGAACTAGCCCCGGTCTCCCCTATCTACGACATATCGCCGTTTAAATGTTGGTCCAGCATAGCAGACAATTGCCCAACATCGGTCCAGTTCATGCACAGTTCAGTGAAATTGAAACAATGCTGCATATAAATGTATTCCTTCGAATTACACTAGCCACTGCATTTTTTTGTTATATAGAGATGGCAAATTTAGGTCACTTTTTGGTCAGACAGTAGTCCATTTCATGGCTATAATTATTACGACAATCCCTCCACACTGCGGTTTTAGCAGCTTGGCACCATCACTTTTCCGGCTCCACAGAAGCTAAGCTTTATTTTTGGTATATGACACATAGTGTTACTTTTTTGTGGCTGGGTAACTGCTTAAATACTGCAGTTAGAGACTGCTGCTCCACTATAAAGGTGTATTGTATAGATGTTTTAATAGGCTTAGCTCATATTTACCCCCGAACTGTTCAAATCGTCCCAAAAGCACCAAGTTTGGACCACGTATGGCCAAGGCCATACACTTTTGATTTTTCGCGGGAGCCAAGTTGAACTCTGCCCATGGGCGCCATATTTGACAAATCCAAGATGGCCTCCATTCAAATTAGGATCATGTCATAACTTGTAAACTAATAGACGTAGAGACACATGTAATACCCCTTTTCTATGGTTTTCGAATATGTAGAATTGATTTATGATGTTTTGAATTTAATTTGGGAATTATTTAAAAATAAAATATATATATGTAAAAGTTATTTTCGTAAATATATACATGATACTGGTTTAAATGACGCAGATCAGCAATACAATCGTCTGTGTCAGGCATTGATAATGACCTATCCATAATATTAGGTACCAGAGCCAGTCTATGGAGTTCCTGTGTATCAGCCATATTAGAAAAATTCAAAATGGCCGCTGTTCATGACAAGTCCACGTCATAGCTTGTCAACTGATAAAAGTAGAGATACACTTGATAGCATTTTTATACGGTTTTCAAAAACTATTTTAAATATTTATTAGTTGCTTAAAGGCAGTAAATATTCTAAACAGCGCACTAGAAGCAACAGAATTGTGTCAGACGTCGAAATTAAGAGCTGATTATTTCATTTGTTTGTAAGAGCCAGTTTTCAGCCAGGACAAAGTTTTTTTTTGAAAGGTTTTATTGACCGTTCACATGTCACCTTTGACATATTAGTCATTCTTTATATTTTGTACGTTTTTTATTGGCGGATCAGTTATACGGTCGGTTGGCATTATTATACCACGAATTTGAACAGTTTGGGTCACTGCATGCATATATGTGCACCAAGGAAAGATTTCGGCCGCAACAGGACTCGAACCTGGTACCCCCGGGCTCTGCAGAGTCAACCACCGCTACAATGAGCTATCTTGGCGCCACAAACATATTTTAAAAGTCCAAGATAATAACTTGTGAACTTAAAAAGAATCAAGTAAAATAACAGTGTGTATACTTTTTTTGCATAATGAATCTATTTTTACGATGTGACATTATAATCACATAATTATGTAGGCCTTCCATGTAGCCTATACATATATTTCCAATATAAAACATTTTCTGTTCTGATTATATACAGACAGACTTTGGAGATCCGTTCTCCGATGTTCCGTCTTCTTCTACATCCGTCTTGGTTTTGACGGGAACGGATCTGCCCAATGTATTTTTGCTTCTATGTTCCATCATTCCGATGTCCGCCTCCGTCATCAAATTTCGGGGACAAAAGGGTTAAATCAATGAATAAGTGTCCCGTTGTTCTGTCACGTTGTCCGCCTCCGTAATCAAATCTCGGTGACGAAACAGTTAAATCAAGCATGACTTAAGTGTCTCATTGTTCTGTCACCAGATGACGGTCAGTCACGCTAATTGTGTGAGCGCCACTTGTTCGTATAGTGATTGTGGCATTGCTTATGTCCTTTTTAAAACATTTCCCCAGCTCTGGCTAAATCTGGCTCTGGCTAACATGTAAGGAATTAGTGGGGGGCTAATTAGCAGATAAAACCTGGCAAACACATGTTCACGATGTGAACATTTGTTTAATGCTGGGCCACTGCCTTTGACACCGTACCCCCAACAAAGGAGGAACCGCTGGTTCTACATAACACTTCTTGACGGCAGTAAGATGACACAGCCCAGCATTGGATGAATGTGTCCTGGGTCAAAGCCAACGTCTCGCACATTAAAACCATGTTCAGTCATACTTGGCACAATGTCTAATTTCGTGCGTAGCCGCTAGTCAAGCAGATAAAGATTAATTAATTTGACCTTCAATATGTCTGGTGTAGATATCAGTACCGAAATGATTGATGTTTTTAACTAAATCTATAGGTATCTAACAATTTCTGTGAACAGATCGTAATTATTCATGCCGTCATCTGCGTTGAGTACATCCATTTCACAGATTATACTCTAAGAGGTGAATACCTTGTGTTTCGGTTAGCAGGAAGTGTCAGCACCTATTTGAGCGTTGAATGGTTTACCATTGTAAAACCATTGTAATAACCATCAAAACCTTCTGTAACCTGGATGGTTAATATAAATAATAAATTACATGACCAATATTGCTAGAATGATCTGATAATTGTTTCAGATAGATTTACACTTTAACGATTCTATTTAATAAAATATGTAAAAAATGACCTAAAATGTTATGTAGGCCTACTACATAATACATGTTACATTACACAAGCAAAAGGAACCATCCGACTTAATATGATATTTGTTTTATGTTCAAAGCAATAAAAGCTAGCCAATCTTTGCGTACCAATTTCAATTTAACTACACAATGCATATCTATATTACTGAAGCTTGAACAATATAATTTATGTTAACATACAATAATTATGTAGCAATCAATTCAACAGTGAACCAGATCAGCCGCTTATTTGTAACTTAGGATATTAACATTTACAATAATAATATTCTAGTATATTATTATAGTGACACACAGCTCAATAACATAATTAGATTTTCATATTACTGCCTTAGATTTTACGTAACACAGCTATAAAACTTCAATTGCTCCGTCACTGCTAATACATTCATACTCATACATGACCTACAGGATTTACAGTGTAAGAGTATGACATCTCTGAAACTTGATTAACGTAAATTGAACACGCTATATGATGGTCACGTAGGGTGGTATCAGCACGCCCAGACAAGAGTACATCCGCTTGAGATACGCAGAATCGTTCCCATAATCAGTTGATACTTCTTTTCAATGTGCAAAAGCTCGAATTGCATCAGAAATGTATCCTCATCTTTGAAGATGAAACTTGCCTGAAAACTCCAGAAAAGAATGATTTATCGCATAATATCAGGTGTACGACATTTGCACATCCCATAATAGGTCTAGGTTTCACGAAATCGAATTCCTTTTATTACTCCCTATACAAATGGAAGGTTCCTAGAAAACACGAGGAGTTGGCCCAATGTTGGGCATCGTACACGATGGGCCAACGTCAGCACAACATTGAGCCAACGCCTTGTGCTTGCTCGGTTATTCTTACAACGAGCACTGGCTTAATAGTTACACAATTAAATACATGATAAGTACAGTGCAAATAAAACATTTGTAAACCCCTTTTTCATTAACATGGTTAACAGTCATATCCCTACAATAATATTCCCCACTAGTAGCCTGTAAAAAGACACCTAAACGTTCAAAATATTTACATTTTTTTTATAAATTATGTAACTTGCTAATGTTACGATAATGTATTTTTATTGCAATATTTTTTTTCAGCGAAAATGGACATCTGGGCTGACGCTGGTTTATTGGCTACCCACCGTCTAAGAATAAATCAAATTGAATCAACACAAGACGTTGATCAATGGTGGCTTAATGTCGGGCCAGCGTCGTAGACGTTGAACCATCATTGCGCCAACATTGGGTCTATCAACCATATTTGGCGGGAACGTCTTCTGTCTGTTTAGCCTTTTAACCACTAACTTATTCAATTTGAATTTTCCCCACTTGAAGTTGCGTCTTGCTGACGCGATTTACAACTTCAAGTGGGTACAAATTTTACAGATTTGACGAAATGAAGGTCGCGATTTGTTAATCTTGCTGATTGATTTCACGTGTTATGCTTATATAACCCTTTAAACGCCAAATTATTCAATTTGAATTTAAACCCAGTTGAAGTTGTGTCTTGCTGACCCGATCCACAGCTTCAAATTGAGTCACTTATTTATGCTTAACATGTTTGAAAGTTGGCATTTATTGTGCTGACAAAAACAATTAATCAACAAATATAATCTTGGCCCTTTCAGCGCGGGGATCGACTTTAGACGTCAGAATCTGACGTCTGTACATCTCAGATTCTGACGTCTAAATTCGATCCCCGTATTGAAAAAGTACAACATTTATAATGGCCGTAGACCCATAGCATAGGTATTCAAAGGAAGCGGAAAGAGCTAACTAAGGCATTTATGATGAATTCTAATTGAAGAAAATCCTTTGGTCTCCATTGTTTATATACAATATTTCAGAGCTTTATAGGTCAAAGAGTGAATGTCGTCTCACACTAATCCGGCTGTACCGGCATACGTTCAACGTCTTGTATGTGACGTGTAGCCTATGTCTCTGTTCAACTGCGTTCAATATACCATCAGCGTAAGAATGCATCGTTATGTCAACTTTCGATCCCAAGTGCATATTTCTCTTTCGAATAGAATTCCTATAATGAAATAACAAGCCATCGTCCGGCGAAATCCTGTATTTCTTGGCATGTTCCATGTACTTTTCACAGGTGTGGACACCGGCTATGTTGATAAGCTCGGGCTTACATATGTACTTTGTGCTGGTGTTGGCATAATTAGGTGAACCTGTTCTGATTGTTTTTAATAACGTTCCGATGTGGTTCTTTGTGGCTGGGTTGTCACTAGGAAGGCTGGAGCTGGAGTTGAACAAGCGATCACTGGGCCATTGGTCAGGGAAGCACACATGTCTAAAGCTGTACTCGGCAGTGTTAGACTGCTTTATCTGAGTCATCAGATCCGGTGATGTATGATAGCGATTATTTAAATTTTTAATCACTTGAGATTGTGGATCGCTACCGCGATCCACAACCTCAAGTGGTTGAAAATGACGACTGGGAACAATCAGCTCATCTATGTCTGTCATAATTATATAATCCGATCTGTACATGTAGCGACACAAACAATCATTTCTTAGGACTAAATTACCGTGAAAATGCGAGCTGTCTTTTCTTTCAACGAGGGGGTGATACCAGTTGTAGAAATCTAACAGCCTGTCTCGTTGGAAGCTCTGGATATATGGATACAGATTGTCAGAGCTGGTGTGGTTGTATAAGACCATCAAATCCACACCTAGAATGTGGTTGACTTCCAGCATTTCCACCAGCTGATTGACGTTATCAAATCCATGGTATATCTGCCCCAGACACGCTGTGATGTGATAATGAGGACCTTTATAGTTGTCTTTGTCATTTTCCACCTTCAGTAGATTGGTTGGTTGTTCACATGGCTCCGCAGTGAGTGATACCGCAGCAGGCACCCTATCGTCATTATGTCTCACAACACACGAGAAAAAGTCACCTCTGACTCTGAAAGAGAAATAAATAAAATGTACATTATAAATATTATCTACATTATCCCTTACACAGCAAGCATGACTGAAGTCGTTTCTAATCCGTTTTATTAGCCGTTTAAATCTCAGTCACTGAGAACGAAATAAGTGACATAATCACGGCGTTGATTCATTGTAGTATTATAGTTACCAACTTGAAGTCAGGTATCATGTCAAATATAAGGTATTCAAGTCTAGTAATATATTGCTCTTTGTGGTGTAAATTAGCCCTTATATCGCAGAACAATCTGCTTTATTAGCCGTTTAAATCGCAAGTCTTCGGGAACGAAATGAGTACTTAAACATCAATGTTTGTAAGTGTTTGGTCTCAAATTAACCCTTTAAGTCCTCACGATGCATTAAAGCATCATTTTACATTCCTGAAAACAGACCTAATTTTCATACAACCAAGGGTTTAAGAATTGAAATTTCCATGCGACTGGGTTACCAATACATAGTAATTTTCTTTATTTTTTAAATCACGTCAAATCATCTTCATTCACTACAAGTCGAGAATTGCGACAGCAATTTGCGGCTTGTAGTGGATGAAGATGACTATGGTAAATTCAGGCCTGAAAGGGTTAAACAATTAATTATGAGTAATTTTCACACACTTGAAGTTGTGGATCGCATAGCGAAACACAACTTCATATCAAGTGTGTGAAAACTTCTAATTATTTAGAATTAGATTTCAAAAATCATTGTAGTATAATTGTCATGAATATAGATATCAATTTACAGTCATGTATCTCATCATGTCAAAAATAAAGTATTCAAGTCTAGTATTACAGCGCTTTATGGTTGTCAAATGAAACAGCCATGTAATAAATAGTACTGTTCTGAAAAGCCAAAAAGCTAATAGCGCATCTGTGCGCCGGGATTAAAGGAGTAGTCCACTGTGTACGAAAAACGGGACACATCTGTACCCAGAAAGCCTCTCGCTGATGACAGAGCAACAGTACTTGGGTATACAAATAAAACTCACCCAACACATTTAGCGCACGGTCTGACCAGTCAGAGAACTTTTATAGTCAGTAGAGTACATTGATTCTGGTGGGGATTTAACACCTAAAGTCCTTATCTATTCTATTTAAATTTTCAGTCCTTTAAAGGAAGGAGTGTCTTGCTACCGCGATCCACAACTTCAAGTGACTAAAAATTACACAGATTTTGTAAAATTAAATCATGTCATAAATCAGTTTCACAAATTATATGACATTTTTCACTTCTGAAAACTGATAACACAAGTGCAAATATAACCACAAAATACTGCCATATCACATCAGTGCGTCATCATCATTATAATATACTATTATAGATACCAAATTACAATGATGCATCTTATCTTTCAAGTCTAGTAGGCATATTATCTGTTTATAGCACTGTAAGCGCAAAACATATCAACACGAATTCGCGTTGGTATTATCCAACCCACTATTTTCTTATTGCCAAAACATACCAGTGCGAAGGCGAAGGCAACGCGAAAATTTTCAAAACTGATACATCTTTTCGCGCGTTGCAACAATTTTCGCGCCGGTTTTTGCCTGGGACCACTATCTGGAACAATGAGAAACGCCACGAATTTCGCGTCTGTCACTCGTTGCGTACATATTCGCTCTCGTTTTCGCTTTCGCGTTGGTGTGTTTTGCACTTTATGGTTGTCAAATGACTACATGTAATAATACATTTAATGATACTTTCTGAAAAGGCAAAAAAGGTACCAGCGCATCAGTGCGCCAGGGGTTAAATGAGTAGTCCACTTTGTACGAGCGGTGCGACACACCTGTACCCAGAAAGCACTGGGGTACTACTAAACCCATAAACAAGCACAGAGTGGGCTATAGCTTTAAAAACTCACCCAACACATCTAGCACACGGTCTGACCAATCGGAGAGCTTTCACAGTGTCTGGAGTAGGCTATAGCATTGGTTGTGGTACAGATTTAGCACCTCGAATTCTGAGCTTTTCTATTTAAATTTTCAGTCCATTGAAGTTATGTCTCGCTAATGCGATTCCCACCTTCAAGTGACTGAAAATTACACGTTTTTGTAAAAACAATCAATTCTAAAAACTGATCAGACATTTTTTAATTCTAAAAACTGATAACATTGACGTGTGTATGCATAAAAGCACACACCATAGTCGACATACTATTATTATATAGCACGTTTTGGTTTTCAAATGACCACATGTAATAATATTGTTCTGAAAGGTAGGCCTACTGGAGCATCAGAGGTTACAAACTCACCCAACACATTTAGCACACGGTCTGCTTTCGTAGTCTCTCCAGTACATGGGTTTTGGTAGATAGGCCTATTTAAATCCTAGAGTTATTCTATTTAAATTTTCGGTCACTTGAAATTGTGTCTCGCTACCGCGATCCACAACTTCATGTGAGCGAAAATTACACAGCCTTTGTAAAATTAAATCATGTCATAAATCAGTTTCACACAATGTATGACTTTTTCGCTTCTAAAAACTGATAACACAAGAGCAAATATAACAGCAAAAATAGTCCACATCAGTCTCCATAGTTCACATCAGTGAGTCAGAAGTTAAGAAAACACACTCAACACATTTAGCACACGGTTTAACCAGTCGGAGAGCTTTCACGGTGTATGGGGTACATTGATCCTGGTACCAGAGATGGCACCACACGTCAATCGGGCCTACCTTCTGTACCAGTCCTATCACCCGCACCTGAGGCCGCCCAGTCCTTGTTCCCCAGAACGCGGAATAAAAGTGACAAGTGACGTTGTGTTTAAGCTGCTGCCATTGAGCTGATGCTGGACGCATGCGTGAAATAGAGGTCAAGGTCAGATGTTTGCATTTGGAGTCATGGCTGTCGGTGCATCCATCTGTGGGTAATAGGTTTGTTCCCTCAGAAAACCATGTATTTTCGTCGCTCTTGACAATTTCATAAAAAATGTCAATTCAAATAATAAATTCACCTATAAAGAGTTAAAACGCCACGTCAACGCACCATTTGAATGTGTGAGTATAACTCGGAGCATAGCTTATCGAATGACCACGATTAGGCCTACAGACTCTGTATCGCTAGGTAGGCACACAGAGTCTGTTATTACTCTGTGTTACGCTAGGTAGGCATACAGAGTCTGTTATTACTCTGTGTTACGCTAGGTAGGCATACAGAGTCTGTTATTACTCTGTGTTACGCTAGGTAGGCATACAGAGTCTGTTATTACTCTGTGTTACGCTAGGTAGGCATACAGAGTCTGTTATTACTCTGTGTTACGCTAGGTAGGCACACAGAGTCTGTTATTACTCTGTGTTACGCTAGGTAGGCATACAGAGTCTGTTATTACTCTGTGTTACGCTAGGTAGGCACACAGAGTCTGTTATTACTCTGTGTTACGCTAGGTAGGCACACAGAGTCTGTCATTACACTCTGTATCGTGATGCAGGCACAGAGTCTGTTATTAGTGTTTATAATCACAGTGAGCCGAGCCCCCAGCCGTCTCCGTTGTGTGCGTTATCACATATCTCTGTGCTGATCAAACACGAGACGTTCGCCCAATGGTTGTACGACGTTGGGCCAGGGTCGCAGACGCTGGCCCAACGTTGTAACAACATTGGGTGAATATTTCGTGTTTGTTCGTGTCCTATCAAATACGAACCGTTAACCCTTTAACCGCCGTTCGCGATTATATTCGGTTTTCAAATGTAATAGTTCTAATATGATCGCAAGATTACTCCACCTGGAAATGTCCTACTTTTAATAGGCACTAGAAATACTGGTTTCAATTTCATGGCATCTGAGTTTTTTAGTAGGCAGATAGGACATTTCTCTGAAAACCCCATAACTGGCGAGGCAGTCAGGCGCTTTATCCATTGCGCCACATTCCCTTCTTGTGAGCATGTAAAGCAGTTATACCGCTTTTCTGCTAGTGCTGCCTTTTGATTTTTCACGGCTACGTCGCCAGATAGAAGTAGATTTTGCGATACACCTTAGCCTTTGTCCAGTTAAAGTTCAAATTGATATTCATACCCAGAAGCTGCCTATACCTAATACCACAAGCAACATAATTATATTTACTAATTATACCAGGAATATGTATGCTTATATGTGCGCTGCAATCATGACGCAGGGAGGTGTCAATGTATCGCTCTATCTGAACGGCTTCGGGTTGAGAGATAGACTCTAATCAGCTTGGCCTTGAGCAAGAAATATAGAAAAGACTCTAAATTCCTTGCCTTGAGCGATACGTGTGTAATCACTTTCAAATCGAGAGTAACGCAGGGGTAAATTTACAAATAATGGAATTGTGATACTACGTTGGCCCAACGTTGGTTTACTGTTGGCCCACCGTCTACGACGTTGGCCCAGCAATAAACCAACGTTGGCCAACGTCTCATGTTTGCTGGGTACGAAGTCACTGAAGGGACATTTAGAACATTTTATTGCAATCTCAAAATATTGAGTTTACAATTTGTATTCAGTTCAAAACTCAATATATTGAGATCCACAATATATTTCGTTTACGACTTGTACGATTTGAAAACTAAGCATATCGAGCCTGCAAGTCGATGTATTGAGTCTATAACTATAATGAGTTACAGCTAAATAATTTTAGTTCATAACTCAAAACATAGAGTTCATGACTCAATATTAGTTCGTATCCCAATATATGGAACTCACAACACAAAATCTCGCCACTACAATTCGAAATTATTGAGTTCACAACTCAATATAATTAATTAAGTTTATCAATCGAAAAAACTCAATTATTGTAGCTAACATCTCAATAGTGCGTAAAATACAATTGTAACCAGGAGAGGGTCGTGGCTTAATGTTTAGAGAGTAACTCTTTGCGATAGCCGTTGCCTGGAGTGAGGGTTCAATCCCCGCTTGGTGAAGGTATTCAGAGATAGCATTTGTCTGCTCTCTCAATGATGTTCCGATGATGATACTTCACCATCACGTGCCTCACTTTACTCAGGTGTAAATGATATGCTGAATATGTGCGCTATGTAAATAGTTAATACGCACATTATTATAACTAGTTCACAACTCAATAACTCAAATTCACAACTTGATATATTGTTTTATAAACGCTCTTTAAATCACAACTCGATATAATAAATTGTAAACTCATCACCCAACAGACACAAGATGGTGAAATAATGTTGGTTTAACGTTGGCCCACCGTCTACGGCGCTGGATCAACGTTAAAACAACCTTGATTCAACGTCTTGTGTCTGCTAGGCAGAGAGAGGAGGAGCTCTGAAACCAATGTCAACAAATTCCAGAAGAGATTCAACAATAGCGCAATGTGATTCACCAGATGGTGCTCAAGTGGCCACAAGACAATAATACAGAGAATTTATGGAAAAATCCAGGATCCAGGGAGTGGCGAACATGGAACAGATGTTGAGAGAATACAAATCGAATATAAAACAGATGCCTGCTGGATTATTACCAAACACAACATATCAAAAACGATTAAAAACAGATTACATGCAGGCACCATCATGCATGCAGTGTTGTTTTTCATGTTGGGCCAGCGTCGCAGACGGTGGCCCAACATGAAAAACAAAACTGGAACGGAGAATACACACAGGGTAACTACAGGAGAAAACGGATAAATGGCAAGCCGACGTGTGCACGACAAAACACATGCTCTTGTGATACTCTCTGGGGTTTTTTTTTGTGTTTAGGCGAAACTCCGTAACTAAGCCTACGTCATGTCTATAACCTAGAAAATACAAGTTTTACAACATTTTTTTCTGGGAAACGTTTAAAATGAGATCTATTCTATACGGTATTTTACAAATGACAGAGTACGTAAATTATTAGGTGATTTAAAACAAATTTCAAAATGAACCGTCACATTACATCTAACAAGATCCCGTAGTTACAACATGTATTCTTGTATTTTTTGTATTTACGGTATTTTGTCTAGTAACTCATTACAGTTGCGGTATTTAGCATGTTCAATCGCCTTGACTGAATTAGGAACTAATAGGGGAGGCTTGGGAGAGTTGGGTCACAGGGAGAGTTGGGCCACCCCCGATATCACAGTAATGTGAAGCATTATGACCAGGTGCTGCCGTCTAACGAACAAACGATACATTACCTATTGTTTGATGTGACCAGCTTATCGAGCCCATGCTCAGTGATGATATTGTGTCAAGAAATATATCATATTGAAAAAATTGTAAACAAATGACTCGAAGGTAAGCAATTTGTTAACATATCAATAGTACATAGTAGAATGCTCTTTTGTGGTGTGTAATATACATATGATACTCCTCTGTCATCAAGGCAATATACGGAATGAATATCGCCAAAACCCATTCTGTGATTTTAATTTTAACAAAAAGGGCGGATAGCCTATAGGGAGAGTTGGTACAGTCATATATGGGAGAGTTGGGTCATGTTCATGGGGAATGGGTCATGGCCCAACTCTCCCACAAAGGGAGAGCTGGGCCACTATGTGGGAGAGTTGGGCCATGCAACGATAATTTGCTTTCTCCATGACAATAGTGATTAAAATGTTCATAATTAAATTGTTCCTGTTTTTTTCTTGCGTTGTGGCTATTTTGACGTGTCTGTACCGACATACTATATGAGACTCAAGTCTCCCAGGCGTGACCCAAGTCCCCCCGAAAATGGCCCAGGTCTCCCCACTCCTTGTGAGAGTTGGGTCATGAGAACATCTTTTTTCAATCGCATTTTTTTCCTATGCAACATAATGCATATAAAACAAAATAAATTCCAAATTGTTTGGCATGGTCTGTACTTCGCGAAACCACAAGAAACAGAATAATATGACAAATAGGAAAAGCAAACGGTGTCAAAATATAAAAAGTGGCATAACATTACATTTATCACTATTAGCCTATTATTTACTATTATTATTATTATAAGTCTATCGTAAAAAATAACATTTATTTAGCGAGCTTCTCAATGTCGAAACGCGACAAAAAATATCGATATAAAAAACTAACGTAATGAATCGTAATGAAGTTTACCTAGCAAGTTACTTACGACAGTTTACCTAGCTGGTGTTTATCAGTCAGTCAGTCAGTCAGTCAGTCAGTCAGTCAGTCGGTCGGTCGGTCGGTCGGTCGGTCGGTCGGTCGGTCGGTCGGTCGGTCGGTCGGTCGGTCGGTCGGTCGGTCGGTCGGTCGGTCGGTCGGTCGGTCGGTCGGTCGGTCGGTCGGTCGGTCGGTCAGTCAGCCAGTCAGCCAGTCAGCCAGTCAGTCAGTCAGTCAGCCAGTCAGCCAGTCAGCCAGTCAGCCAGTCAGTTACATTTTTAGTGGATGTAATTATCTAAAAATAGTTTAAAATGATGATAAAGCTCCGAAATGTTTACACAGTATAGGTATGATGATGTTATATCAGTTTAAGATGGGAGCCCAAGCGGATTTTTTTGTGTTTTTTTAAATTTCATGTTTTATGTTTTTGTTTTTTTAATTTATACAATACCACGAAAAAACACAATCGACTTTAATTGTAATGAAATAAATTTATTTCGGTTTATCGTACTTATTAAGAAGAAGCCAACTTATTGCGTTCCGGATTAAAAATTAAAATAATCCTAATTTAATTTTTTTTAAATGCTCACCGCCCCCCCCCCTTTTTCAGCTAAATTTACAGCTATGTCCCTTCCCTTGCAAATTCTAGATGTGGAACTTACTTGCATGAGAAAATAAAATATGGTGTCAAATAAACGTGTTTTCTTTATTTTCATTCACACAATGGGCGCCAAAACTATAATATCAGCAAAAATAAATATAATACAAGTCATAGAATTGTGCTGCAATTGACATTGATAATTAAACGCTTTAACCATGTTAACCATATTATTCGGTTATTTGAGGCCTACATTTATTATGTTTACATTAACGGATAGGAAAGAATAAATATATGTATGTGTTTTATATGTCTAAAAATGAAATATTTGGACCAAATTAAGCCATGTTGACAGTTCCCTTTATTCAGCCAAAATCAGCCTTCGCATCCTTGACCTTCCTGAAACCGCCTTTGCTTTTCAATCTGACACATAGAAAACCGTTTGTAGTAATATTGTTAAATACGGACACAATAATCAAACAATATCAAATACCAATTTAAATCATTGAATAAACCATTTTCTGTTCTTGTCCAATTATGATCAAAATCTGGTCAAAGTGGGATTAGTAAGCTGAAAAATAGTGCAGTGGGACACATTCAAATTATATTTTTTATGACAAATATATTTTTCATAGCAAATGGGAAATTTAACAAATAATAAAATACGCACTTATTCTATATAAGGATCATTCTATGAGCATGATGGCTTGTCAAATCTCGCTATGTGTATACGCCTGTGTATCTAAAGCAACAAAACTATGCCAAATGCCTATGTTAATTAATCTAATCCTGAAAGAGAAGATGCGTACTGAGGTGAAAATGTTTTGACAATACCTCTTCAGTACTTTGTTATTGTCACGATTTACAGTGAGCCAGCTATTGGCAATATGTCGATTTTATTAGCCTATTATTTACTATTATTATTATTATAAGTCTATCGTAAAAAATAACATTTATTTAGCGAGCTTCTCAATGTCGAAACGCGACAAAAAATATCGATATAAAAAACTAACGTAATGAATCGTAATGAAGTTTACCTAGCAAGTTACTTACGACAGTTTACCTAGCTGGTGTTTATCAGTCAGTCAGTCAGTCAGTCAGTCAGTCAGTCAGTCAGTCGGTCGGTCGGTCGGTCGGTCGGTCTGTCGGTCGGTCAGTCGGTCGGTCGGTCGGTCGGTCGGTCGGTCGGTCGGTCGGTCGGTCGGTCGGTCGGTCGGTCGGTCGGTCGGTCGGTCGGTCGGTCGGTCGGTCGGTCGGTCGGTCGGTCGGTCAGTCAGCTAGTCAGTCAGCCAGTCAGCCAGTCAGCCAGTCAGTCAGCCAGTCAGCCAGTCAGCCAGTCAGCCAGTCAGCCAGTCAGTTACATTTTTAGTGGATGTAATTATCTAAAAATAGTTTAAAATGATGATAAAGCTCCGAAATGTTTACACAGTATAGGTATGATGATGTTATATCAGTTTAAGATGGGAGCCCAAGCGGATTTTTTTGTGTTTTTTTAAATTTCATGTTTTATGTTTTTGTTTTTTTAATTTATACAATACCATTTATACAATTTAACAAATAATAAAATACGCACTTATTCTATATACGGATCATTCTATGAGCATGATGGCTTGTCAAATCTCGCTATGTGTATACGCCTGTGTATCTAAAGCAACAAAACTATGCCAAATGCCTATGTTAATTAATCTAATCCTGAAAGAGAAGATGCGTACTGAGGTGAAAATGTTTTGACAATACCTCTTCAGTACTTTGTTATTGTCACGATTTACAGTGAGCCAGCTATTGGCAATATGTCGATTTTATTGTTTAAAAACACATAATATTTTTTTTAAATATGATAAGCTCAATAATACACATTTTTACCTCAAATGTTAACAATGATACAAGTCATTTGAGAATCATCACAAAAAAATGCAAACGCATAACTGAAATTCAAATATAATGTGCAATAATGTATCTCGATGTTTCATCATGTCAAGTATGAAGTATTCATACTTGACATGTTCAGCAGCGCGTACTGAATATGTCACTTTGTGGCATCCTCCTGGCAGCAAGTCTTGACACAGCGAGGCCGTCAGGCCAAGCCTTGCTGAATTAGCCATACCATCCACCTATTGGGGTAGGGAGGGAGATTTAGATATTGAATATTCATTAGTTTTTCAAAAAATGTCTTTTTAATGTTGGCCCGCTGTCTGCGACGTTGGCTCACCATTAATTCAACCCTCATGCACGTTGCGATGAGATGTGGTGGTCTGTGTCTGAGACGTTTCCGGTGAGCTACTCGGCCAGCAGACATGTGTTGTTTAATGTAGGGCCGGTGTCGTAGACAGTGGCCCCACATTAAAACAACACTCATGCCAGAGGTCAAACTTGGGTCAAACAGAAAAAATATTTTTTGAAAGTCCCCACTCCAATAGGCGGATTCAACCCTGTTTCAGCAAGGTCGGTCTACGACCTCAGAAATAGCCAGCCTTGCAGAGGAAGATGCTTTGTGGTGGCCGAATTCTTAAGTTATCATCATTATCACACACACTGTAAACTTATTTTAATGCTTCCAGACGTTTTTTTAATCCCAGTTAGTGCTACAGAGTGACATTTTATTTGTGGTTTTGTTTTAATATATATGTTATATCACTTTCCAATAACTAACAATCAGTGAAAGTTGTGTCATTTCGTGTCAATAGGGTAACATATATTATAATAATTATTGACTAACAGTTATACCATATCAAAATTGCAAGATTATTATCTAAAATCAATGTAAATATTAAAAAAAAATTGTCTGCATGTGCAACCATGCACACAACAACATTAGAGACACACGTGTTGTTAATATATATTTCTGTTATATATATAGCCTGTGAAAATAGAAGGACAATCATGTTAGAAAATACAGAGCACAATGTGAATCATAATTATAATATTTATCATTAGCAAATTTAGTTGGATCACATAGCAAGTGGATTATTGGCTCGTACCCAGCCAATTTTAGTGCAAGAAAAATATTTAATCCGCTTTCTACAAACTCCAGGCGTCTTTGTTTAGGTGGTTTTCGTGTAAAAAAGTACACATCATAAACTAAAGGCATCCAACATATTCTCAACGTTGATTAACAAATCAAAAGCCTAGTGTTACTTAAATCAGACCAATTCATATTACATACACTACACTTTTATTTCATAGAAGATACATGTAGCTATGCAGAGACGACATAATTCGCAACCTACATATACAGACACTTTTTAATTTTAAGTATTTTTTTTTTAATTCAGTTATTTATTCATTCCTCTATGTTATCCAGATTATTTGGTATAAATATATTTTTGTTCACCAATTACAACAGTACAAAAACAAAGTTGTAGTACAATTTTCCTCTTATTATGTGCATATATGGATGCCTCCGCTGTGGTGAAGCAGCTGACCACACGATCACCAAAAACAGCGGACGAATTCTCTATCCCTTTTTCTTTGCCACAAACATGGTATTGTTTGTTACATTTTTGTATTATGTATGTTTATCTGTATTAGTGAGGCGCACAACGGGACTAAATATGTCAAAACTGTGATCAATAGGGCCTAAGTCTGAACGATTTACCTTCTTAAGCATAAAAACATTACAAATGTGTCTAATCAGTGTAATGATAATATTAAACTCTTTACAAAATAAGCGACAAAAACGTCTTTTTTGTGAGTATTATAAATAAAATGTATCCCTGCTTCTATTTAAGCTAGATATGACTTTATATAATAACTTTTCAAATTTGAACTATGTGACATGATAGATAAATTTAATTTATATTAGAATAATTTACTTCGTTTTTGTTTAATTCACCATTTTCACACGCTATTTAATTTAAAAAAAAATGATGAAAGATAATTGAGTTAGGCCTACATGTATGCGAGCGTTGACACTTTTATCATATAAATGATCTATTCGCTCAATATAATGCAGCTTGCGAACTGTATCTAAAACTAAAGGTCTGAGCCACTGATTGCGACGGTACAAATAAGTGTAGTAATTCCCATGGGCGCTCACGGCTGAGGCTTGGCCACAGTTTATCAAGTCAAAAATAGCTTTGTTAGAATCAGTAACATTTCACCTATATTTAGCCATGTTAACTTGTTTTCAGCTACGTCGTTAACATTTTGTGGGGATGTTTTCAAAATTAGTGTGTAGATCGCTCTCACGCATCGCCATGATAACAAACATTGATTTCCCTGTTCAAACAAATTTCACAATCCACGCCCACATCTTCGCGGTGTACAGCTGTCCACGATTACACTTCATAGACCCCACCAACATAAACAGAGCAAAACATTTTTTTCACATTTTTTTTCAGAGGGCTCCCATCTTGATATTAAAGAGGATATATTGAAGTACAAGTCCTCAAATTTGACAGCTTTATCGTTTTTTTAAACTATCAGGTCTAAACGTCGAGTTTATTACATATACTATTAGTTAGTTAGTTGATTTAGGCCACCTTTGTGTACCGTATCAGGAAAATATCCTGATATTGGCGAGATCAATCACAGCTAAGAATGTAGAGCTCCGAGGAATTTATTCTATACTGAATACCAACGCTAGGGAGGATCCACAAGCTTTGACGTGACCGGTAGGCTATATTCCCATCTAAAATATTTTATCGGCCGGTGGTGATTTCACCACCGGACTGTATTTTCCACACTCCACAACTTCAATTTTACAATGTTGTCACGGCTTTGTAGGTAACATACAATCAATATATGCATATAATTATGCAAATAAGACACCAAGAATGTCAGATAACATTTACTGTGGTATACAATAATGATAATGTAACAAAACTATTCTGCGACTAGACTATGATTGTGGTAAATAGGATGATAGAATTTTAATTATATGATGTTTGCAACTAAAACACGTTAACCCTTTAAGCCCTTACGATGCATTAAAGCATCATTTTACATCCCTGAAAACAGACTCAATTTTCCTACAACCAAGGGTTTTAGAACGAAAATTTTCATGAAACTGGTTTACCAATACATGGTTTTTTTCTTTAAATTTTAAACCACATCAAGTCATCTTTATCCACTACAAGTCGAGAATTGCGGCAGCAATTCGCGGCTTGTAGTGGATGAAGATGACAATGGTAAATGCAGGCTTGAAAGGGTTAAAGGGGATGCAAATTCAAAAAAGATAACGAGGAACTGAGCAAAGCGAGATTGTGACGATAATAATAGTAATAGCGTGTGTGTGGTCATGCAAAGTATTAAAACCCTTATCCTGCTACGTCCGTTTATATATGGTTTCAAGCAAATCTTAAATCATATGTCACTGAAATGGATGATATAATTTGTGGTAGATCCCCAGCTAGTCAAATAACTCAATTTAGAAGGGTTTTTTTTAAATAGAAAGATTTTTTCGTCAGCTTCAGAAATTCAACATGACAGTTTTTGGTCCCAATCCAGTATCATTTGACCCCTACCTGTATCATTTGATCCCTTCTATACTAGTTTCATGTGATCCCCTCCAGTGTCATTTGATTCCCTCCAGTGTCATTTGATTCCTACCAGTGTCATTTGATTCCTACAAGTGTCATTTGATCCCCACCAGTGTCATTTGATCCCCACCAGTGTCATTTGATTCCTACCAGTGTCATTTGATTCCTACCAGTGTCATTTGATTCCTACCAGTGTCATTTGATCCCTACCAGTGTAATTTGATCCCCACCAGTGTCATTTTATTCCCACCAGTGTCATTTGATCCCCACCAGTGTCATTTGATTCCTACCAGTGTCATTTGATTCCTACCAGTGTCATTTGATTCCTACCAGTGTCATTTGATCCCCACCAGTGTCATTTGATCCCCACCAGTGTCATTTTATTCCCACCAGTGTCATTTGATCCCCACCAGTGTCATTTGATTCCTACCAGTGTCATTTGATTCCTACCAGTGTCATTTGATTCCTACCAGTGTCACTTGATTCCTACTAGTGTCATTTGATCCCTACCAATGTCATTTGATTCCCACCAGTGTCATTTGATCCCCGCCAGTGTCATTTGATCCCCACCAGTGTCATTTGATCCCCTCCAGTGTCATTTGATTCCTACCAGTGTCATTTGATCCCAACCAGTGTCATTTGATCCTACCAGTGTCATTTAGTTCCTAACAGTGTCATTTGATTTCTACCAGTGTCATTTGATCCCTACCAGTGTCATTTGATTCCTACCAGTGTCATTTGATCCCACCAGTGTCATTTGATTCCTAATTTTTCTCTAATCTTCGTATTTTCATTTTGTATTTATCGACATGGGTGCATTTATAGGCACACACAAATACTCACAAAATCAACTCACAAAATCATTTGATCCCTACCAGTGTCATTTGATTCCTACCAGTGTCATTTGATCCCCACCAGTGTCATTTGATCCCCACCAGTGTCATTTTATCCCCTCTATAGTGTCATTTGGTCCCTTCCGGTGTCACTTGATCCCCGCCAGTGTCATTTGATCCCCACCTGTGTCACTTGATCCCCTCCAGTGTCATTTGATCCCTACCAGTGTCATTTGATCCCCTCCGGTGTCATTTGATTCCTATCAGTGTCATTCGTTCCCCTCCGGTGTCATTTGAGCCCCTACCAGTGTCAATTGATCCCTACCAGTGTCATTTGATCCCCTCCGGTGTCATTTGATCCCCTCCAGTGTCATTTGATCCCCACCAGTGTCATTTGATTCCTAGCAGTGTCATTTGATCCCCTCCGGTGTCATTTGATCCCCTCCGGTGTCATTCGTTCCACTCCGGTGTCATTTGATCCCCTACCAGTGTCAATTGATCCCTACCAGTGTCATTTGATCCCTTCCAGTGTCATTTGATTCCTACCAGTGTCATTTGATCCCCACCAGTGTCATTTGATCCCTACCAGTGTAATTTGATCCCTACCAGTGTCATTTGATCCCCTCCAGTGTCATTTGATCCCCTCCAGTGTCATTTGATCCCCACCAGTGTCATTTGATCCCTACCAGTGTCATTTGATCCCTACCAGTGTCATTTGATCCCCTCCAGTGTCATTTGATCCCCTCCAGTGTCATTTGATCCCCACCAGTGTCATTTGATCCCCTCCAGTGTCATTTGATTCCTACCAGTGTCATTTGATCCCAACCAGTGTCATTTGATCCTACCAGTGTCATTTAGTTCCTAACAGTGTCATTTGATTTCTACCAGTGTCATTTGATCCCTACCAGTGTCATTTGATTCCTACCAGTGTCATTTGATCCCACCAGTGTCATTTGATTCCTAATTTTTCTCTAATCTTCGTATTTTCATTTTGTATTTATCGACATGGGTGCTTTTATAGGCACACACAAATACTCACAAAATCAACTCACAAAATCATTTGATCCCTACCAGTGTCATTTGATTCCTACCAGTGTCATTTGATCCCCACCAGTGTCATTTGATCCCCACCAGTGTCATTTTATCCCCTCTATAGTGTCATTTGGTCCCTTCCGGTGTCACTTGATCCCCGCCAGTGTCATTTGATCCCCACCTGTGTCACTTGATCCCCTCCAGTGTCATTTGATCCCTACCAGTGTCATTTGATCCCCTCCGGTGTCATTTGATTCCTATCAGTGTCATTCGTTCCCCTCCGGTGTCATTTGAGCCCCTACCAGTGTCAATTGATCCCTACCAGTGTCATTTGATCCCCTCCGGTGTCATTTGATCCCCTCCAGTGTCATTTGATCCCCACCAGTGTCATTTGATTCCTAGCAGTGTCATTTGATCCCCTCCGGTGTCATTTGATCCCCTCCGGTGTCATTCGTTCCACTCCGGTGTCATTTGATCCCCTACCAGTGTCAATTGATCCCTACCAGTGTCATTTGATCCCCTCCAGTGTCATTTGATTCCTACCAGTGTCATTTGATCCCCACCAGTGTCATTTGATCCCTACCAGTGTAATTTGATCCCTACCAGTGTCATTTGATCCCCTCCAGTGTCATTTGATCCCCTCCAGTGTCATTTGATCCCCACCAGTGTCATTTGATCCCTACCAGTGTCATTTGATCCCTACCAGTGTCATTTGATCCCCTCCAGTGTCATTTGATCCCCTCCAGTGTCATTTGATCCCTTCCAGTGTCATTTGATTTCTACCAGTGTCATTTGATCCCTACCAGTGTCATTTGATCCTCTCCAGTGTCATTTGATCCCTTCCAGACCAGTGTCATTTGATTCCTACCAGTGTCATTTGATCCCCTCCAGTGTCATTTGATCCCCTCCAGTGTCGTTTGATCCCCACCAGTGTCATTTGATCCCCTCCGGTGTCATTTGGTTCCTATCAGTGTCATTCGTTCCTCTCCGGTGTCATTTGAGCCCCTACCAGTGTCAATTGATCCCTACCAGTGTCATTTGATCCCCTCCGGTGTCATTTGATCCCCTCCAGTGTCATTTGATCCCCACCAGTGTCATTTGATTCCTAGCAGTGTCATTTGATCCCCTCCGGTGTCATTTGATCCCCTCCGGTGTCATTCGTTCCCCTCCGGTGTCATTTGATCCCCTACCAGTGTCAATTGATCCCTACCAGTGTCATTTGATCCCCTCCAGTGTCATTTGATTCCTACCAGTGTCATTTGATCCCCACCAGTGTCATTTGATCCCTACCAGTGTAATTTGATCCCTACCAGTGTCATTTGATCCCCTCCAGTGTCATTTGATCCCCTCCAGTGTCATTTGATCCCCACCAGTGTCATTTGATCCCTACCAGTGTCATTTGATCCCCTCCAGTGTCATTTGATCCCCTCCAGTGTCATTTGATCCCTTCTAGACCAGTGTCATTTGATTTCTACCAGTGTCATTTGATCCCTACCAGTGTCATTTGATCCTCTCCAGTGTCATTTGATCCCTTCCAGACCAGTGTCTTTTGATTCCTACCAGTGTCATTTGATCCCCACCAGTGTCATTTTATCCCCTCCAGTGTAGTTTGATCCCCTCCAGTGTCATTTAATTTCCATCAGTGTCATTTAATCCCCATCCGTGTCATTCAACCCCTATCCGTGTCATTTGATCCCTATCCGTGTCATTTGGTCCCCACCAATGTCATTTGATCCCCTCCAGTGTCATTTGATCCCCATCCGTGTCATTTAATCCCTATCAGTGTCATTTGATCCCCACCAATGTCATTTGATCCCTACCCGTGTCATTTTGATCCCTACCCGTGTAATGTGAGCACTCGGACCAAATCTGGCCTCACATTGACTCATTGTTCTCTAAACACACGTATATAGTTTGACTATGTTATGTTTCACATGTTTCCCATGTTGAGTGAGTTCAACTAGTACCGGTACATAAAGTACCTTATTGTACACGGTCTTCCTGGGCACAATGTGTTATAGGGCTATACGTAGTCCTATATATAACCAAGTCTACAGCTAATGCTTTACACCATAATTGTTATTATCCACATACATTACATTACAATAGCAACACATGCTATATACCGAATCAGTGTATATAAATTACAATTATATCGACCTGCCAGAACCATAACGTCATAACTGTCAGATGTGACCTTATGGTTTTATTTGACGAGAACACGCCCCTTAGTCTTGCCCTTCTTGTGTGAAAAAATGAATTGCCTATCTCTAATAGTTTTGAAGTTATAGAGGTTTTCCATAAGGTCACAACTGGTTTTCGATAAAAAAAATCGGAACCAAAACGTCACAACTCATAAATGTGTGCTGCGGATAGTCCTATCTGTCACTTAGGCCCTAATATAATTTTGTCATTGTTTAACGAAATAAGTGCCAAATAGTCAGAACTGACAGATGAGACATTTCAGATCAACTTTTTCATATGAGGGGCTTGTGAATATGTAACGTCACAAATGGCAATTATGACCAATTGAAATATCTTTGCATGACGGCCAATACGTCACATATGTCAGTTAAGATGTTAAGAGTTTCATTTTGATCTTGTAAACTTACGGTTATGGCATCGCCACAACGTCATATTTGCCAATTGGGACTGCAGAAATATTTCCTTGAATGTTTATTACAAATCACAAAATGTCTTAACTGTCAGATTATAGTCTGGAAGAAATTAACGTAACCTTGCACCGATACATACGTTTTTTATGTCCATTGGGGTATACTGGTCACAAAACAACTGCATGCTAAGCTGGCAAAATTTCTTTTAATTTGCGAAAATCCAAGATAGTCGCCAAATACTCATATTTGCCTTAGATTCTTTGAATGATTTCAATGATTTCGGTATTGCATTGTTGGGAAGCTAAATCTAAAAATATTCAATATAATTTTTCTTTAAATCGGCGATGCAAAGGTGATTGTGTATGAAATCCAAGATGGCCGCTATTAGCCATATCGTATATGTAGGCTAACTTTGAACCACTTAACTTAGAAACATGTGTAATACCACTTTTCTTGATGTTTTTGACGTGATAAACTCATTGTTCGTGTTAGATTGATATTTTCACTTATTACTTTCGATATCATCCAATATGGTTAACATTGGCCAAAACTGGGGTAGGCCCTACGCCTAATGGAATGTATGCTAGTAATGACATGTCATTAGGGATCTATTGCATGGAATGGTACGGAAGCACCAGCCTGCAGTGATTATTCAAGGCAAGCTGCAGCCTCCATGTGTCTGGCTATAATCTCTGCTCAACAGCGGTGTCAATTCTGTGAAACTCAAGAGCCCTGGCCTGCAATTTTTTCACCTATAGCAGTCTAATACACAATGCAGTATGGGTGAGGGGACTTACATAACATTGTTTTTACCGAGTAGCGATATAAAAGGGTTTCCGGTGACGTCACTGTGTTTGACGGAATGTAGCTATCGTGCCTTAAGACCACTATTTATGTTTTATATGAACGCGTGGATTAGATTAGGGCCGTGGACTACCAAAAAAACAGTTTTTTACTGTCCAGCTAAATTATTTGCGGATTAGAATCATGCAAATTAAAAAAAAACAGTTCATTTAGGGAGATAAAAAATTTTGCTTCAGCTATGTTTTTTTTCATCGCCGGCAATATCGTTTTCAAAACGTAGGAATGTATTGTTATTTATTTCGCCACCCAACCCAACCCTTTCAAGCCTGAATTTACCATTGTTTTTTTTATCCACTACAAGCTGCGAATTGCTGTCGCAGTTATCGACTTGCAGTGGATGAAGATGATTTGAAGTGGGTGAAAAAAGGAAATTTTTATTCTAAAACCCATAGAAGGAAAATTAAGTCTGTTTTCAGGGATGTAAAATGATGCTTTAATGTATCGTGAGGGCTTAAAGGGTTAAAAGGCATGCCCAGAGCCCCTTGTCCAGCGAGTTGAGGAAAACACTCAACAATTAACCCACCATGACACAAACACACGTAATCATCTGTACATTAAATACCATTGGTGCCGAACAGTGAAGTCAGGTATTATTTTAAGCATATATTTGAAAATTGTTGGAGAATGGAATTAATGGTGGCCGCCACCAATCAAATTTTAATTGTATGTGAAGTACTCACCCTACACATCAACATTCCAAGAGTTTATTGAAAATCAACGACGTAAAGCTGCTAAAGAATGGTTAGACGTAGGTGACTGGATTAGATATGGAAAACTCCAAGTGAAATCCAGATAAAAGGTTTTACTGTTTGGTTTTCCTGTTTGGAACAAAATAACAATGAAAACAGTTTCCCTGCAAAATTATCTATCGTGACTCGACGCAAAATATTGGAGCCATTCGGGACATAGGGGCCTACGTTGCCTGTGTCAGTCCTTGATATCTGAAACATAGCTAAAACTACACTGGTTGCAAGTAAACTGGACTATTGCAACAACCTCCTCTATAATTTCACAAATCAAAAAATAAACAGGCTTCAGAGAGCTCTAAACTGTCTAGCTTGAGTAGTGAGGCGCCCTCCTCTGCCAAAGTCGTTATTGGCTTCCAGTGTCTATTACAATGAACTATTACGATTTGTTCAGTTATCTATAAAGTATTATGCAACAATCAGCCCTTTCACGCCTCCCCATCGCCCTCTAACCCTTCGTTCCCCGCAATTAAATAATTAAAATATTTATAATGGCCGTAGACCATAACATATGTATTCAAATGAAGCAGAAAAAGCTAACTAGGTCATTTGTGATTATTTCAAATTGAAAAAAAAACAACTTTGGTCTCCATAATTGACAAAAAAATATTTCAGCGCTGTAAGGGTAATTAAAACCTTCCCATCATCATTTACTGGTACCGGGGGTAACGTTTTCTCGTCGCCATTCATTGCCTTCCCACCAGCTTTTAGTGCACCCGTCTCCTTTGAACAACCCTTTCACCCTTTAATGCCTCTCAGTCGCCCTTTAACGCCCGTCCATTGCCTCTCCATTGAAGGCCTCCCCATTGTCATTCCGTCCCCCTTTAATGCCTCTTCGTCGTCCTTTACCGCCTCTTTGCCACCCTTTAGCACAACTTCACCGCTCATTAGCGACTCCCTATTGCCCTTCAATGCCTCTTTGTCGTACTTTAATGCCTGTACATCACTTTTCAATGCACCCGTCGCACTTAAATGATTTTGCCATGCCTGTTATGCATCTGTGTATACTTTAACGCCTCTCCATTGCAATTGCAGGCTTTCTCGTCGTAAATTAATGCCTCTCGGCCAATCTTGAATACCTCTTTGTCGCCATTTAATTAGTCCTCATTGCTATTTAACGCATCTCCGTCTTTTGGTGTCTTTTTGTTGCCTCTCCATTGCCATGTAACACCTTCTTTTGCCTACTACCCCTCTCCGTCGACCATTAATGCTTTCCGCCGCCTTCTAACACATCTCAGCTGCCCTTTAACGCTTCCTCGTCGCCTTTTAACGTCACCCTTTTTTGCATCCCCATCATCCTTTATTGGCTTCCTGTCGTCACCATTTAACGCCTTCCCATTGTCATGTGACGCTTCCTCGTCCCCCTTTATTGCCTCCCCGCCATCTTTAAGCGCACCCATCGCACCCAACTACTTTTCGTTTTAAAGCAAGTTCCCTTTTCCCTTTAATTTTCTATGGCCTTTATAGCGCTTCTCCATGACCCTTTAACGCATCTCCGTCACATTTTAATGCCTCTCCATCGTTTTTGACCGATTTCCCGTCACCCTTTAACGCTTCTCCGCTACGTTCTGATGATTCTCGTCACTTTTAAACAGACCCCCATCGCCCTAAAGCCCCCCTGGAGATTGAATGGTACCACCTAGCTAATTTATTCAATGTTAAAAATAACCAATGTTTGCTTGCCTAACTTTTTAATTGACTCTTTGACCTTAAAGATCACCTTTGTTTCATAAGAAAAATTGTAGGCCCTACCAAAAATGGATTTTTCAGTCAACATAACATGAAACAGGTTAGGTCCACTGTCTCTGACTACTAGATTAATTTTAATTAAAAAACATGTTCAACAAAATTATTTCCTTATTAAGTGTTTTTTTCGTTACTATAAGGTGTTTATCTGCTACGCCTAATCCATTCTTTATAGTCACATTCATATCAGATACGACATTTCAGATGATGAATAGTAGTCAACTCAGAAATGTTAGAACGTCATAACTGCCAGATAAGCCATTTTGTCATTTTATATTTAAGAAATCAAGTAGTCATAACTGTCATTTCGGACATTAAGTGGCAGACATTAGTTATGTGAAGTGCAAAGGCAAAAGGTATCAACAAATAAAAATCGTTTTTTTACATTGTTTCTAAAATCTGCATAATTTGTGATCATCAATAACAAATTTTGTTTACCACATGTGTCAACATGGAATCACCTTGGGTTTTATATTTTGTGTATTACCTGTCAAAAATAGTTTTTTGTCTCTCCTGAAAAGTTGATAAAAATGAGTTATGCCGTTATGGTTCTGGCAGGTCGATATGTTGGTTGGTGTTACCATTTTTGGTCTTGCAAACATCGTGACTGTTAGACAGTTCATAATCGTCTTAAACATAAAAAATAGATGCGCGCATATATATCAGTAATAATTAACCCTCAATTATTTAAATTTGTGCCCATTTGAAGTTGTGTCTCGCCACTGCGACCCACAACTCCAAGTGGGCAAAAAATATTCACATTTGTTTTATTTGAGACCAAACAATTGCAAATCTTGATGTTTAAACACTCATTTAATTCTGAATAAAACAGAATAAAAGCGATTCTATTTGCGCTTGGCGCTATAAGGGTTAACACTTTGTACAAAATATAACCCTTAGTAATAGATAGTGTAATATTAACCCCTTCAGCGCGGGGACCGACATTAGACGTCAGAATCTGACGTCTGTCGATCCCCGCACTGAAAAAGTAAAATATTTAGGTTACAATGGCCGTAGACCATTAGACACATAGGTATTTAAATAAAGCGTAGACATATAGGTACATTCAAATGAAGCGGAAAGAGCTATCTAAGACACCTTTAGTCTCTTAATTGGCTTATATAAAATATTTCAGCGGGAGCAGGTATCTCATGCGGGCACTACTGTTTGACGATTGTGATGGCTGCTGAAAAAAAAAAATTGGTCGAATTGGCCTTGCTGAGATAGTTAGTGGATTTGTCAAATATTGGTGGGAACTACACTGGACATTTAAAGCGGTTTTTTCTAATCTTCATATTTTCATTTTGTATTTATTGACATGGATGCATTTATAGGCACACACAAATACTCAGAGGCAATAAATATAGGCCTAATACAAATTCTGCAGTTCGATGGCTCCTTCCAGCAAACACGAGACAAGGACCCGACGTTGGATCAATGTTGGTCCACCGTCTACGACGCTGGCCCAACATTGACACAACATCGAGTAAAATACAAATAAAGTACAAAAAATAAAACAAGGTCGCGTTAATCGCCGTATTGTCGCACCACGTCTAAGTGAATAACACTTTCCAAATAAATATTGTGGTGACTGCTGCTACATGTATGTTAAATTGGGCGGATAATTTATATTCTGTGAAACTCAATGACCTTAATGGCCTACTTTGTTTTCACCGAGCTGGCTGATACAATGAAGTATGTGGGATGGGGTCTTATATAACCTTGTTTTCACCGAGTGACGTCACTGCGTTTCACAGAATGAAGTAAGGGGGGGGGGGTGTTATATAACTTTTTCTTCACCGAGTGACGTCACTGCGTTTCACATAATTGAAACAATAAAAAAATTAAATGAGATAAACAATAATTTCATCCTTCTATTGTACAAACGTTACAATGCAGCTCTATGATTGTGGTAATAAATACATATTTTCAGCACATACTACACTTATTATATAATAGCAACATAGAATAATATTTACCTTCTGCAATTATTAAAGCGGCTCCTTGGGATGAAAATTTTTAATTTTGTCAATTTTGAAAATCTATTTTGTGTGAAGCTATATAGCCTGCTGATCTTATATAAAATAAAAATATATAAAAAAATCAATGTTAAAACACTGAAAAAGACGAAACTAGCTCTAATTCCAAGACGTGTATTGTCATGTAAGCAAGTTTGTTTACATCATACCACACCATGCATAGACCCAAATACTTACCATCTCAGACGGCATGATCAAAGTAACCACATAGTTGCACCAATAGCTCCACCTGCCAGAACCATAGCGGCATAACTCATTTTTATCAACTTTTCAGGACAGACAAAAAACTATTTTTCACAGGTAATACACAAAATCTAAAACCCAAGATGATTCCATGTTGACACATGTGGTGAACAAAATTTGATATTGATGATCACAAATTATGCAGATTTTAAAAACAACGTAAAAAAACGATTTTTATTTGCTGATACCTTTTGCCTTTGCACTTCACATAACTAATGTCTGCCACTTAATGTCCGAAATGACAGTTATGACTACTTGATTTCTTAAATATAAAATGACAAAATGGCTTATCTGGCAGTTATGACGTTCTGACATTTCTGAGTTGAATACTATTCATCATCTGAAATGTCGTATCTGGTAGAATGTGACTATAAAGAATGAATTAAGCGTAGCAGATAAACACCTTATAGTAACGAAAAAAACACTTAATAAGGAAACAATTTTGTTGAACATGTTTTTTAATTAAAAATAATTTAGTAGTCAGAGACAGTGGACCTAACCTGTTTCATGTTATGTTGACTGAAAAATCCATTTTTGGTAGGACCTACAATTTTGATTATTAAACGAAGGTGATCTTCAAGGTCAAAGAGTCAAATAAAAAGTTAGGCAAGCGAACAGTGGTTATTTTTAACATTGAATAAATTAGCTAGGTGGTACCATTTAATCTCCAGGGGGGCTTCAGGGGGTCTGTTTAAAAGTGACGAGAATCATCAGAACGTAGCGGAGAAGCGTTAAAGTGTGACGGGAAATCAGTCAAAAACGATGGAGAGGCGTTAAAATGTGACAGAGATGCGTTAAAGGGTCATGGAGAAGCACTATAAAGGCCATCGAAAATTAAAGGGCAAAGGGAAGCTTTAAATCGAAGAGCAGTTGGGTGCGCTAAAAGGTGGCGGGGAGGCGATAAAGGACGATGAGGAAGCGTCACATGACAATGGGAAGGCGTTAAATGGTGACGACAGGGAGCCATTAGAGGATGATGGGGATGCAAAAAAGGGTGACCGAGAGGCGTTAAAAGGCGACGAGGAAGCGTTAAAGGGCAGCTGAGATGTGTTAAAAGGCGGCGGAAAGCATCAATGGTCGACGGAGAGGGGTCAGTAGGCAAAAGGAAGCGTTACATGGCAATGGAGAAGCAACAAAAAGACACCAAAAGACGAAGATGCGTTAAATAGCAATGAGGAGTAATTAAATGGCGACAAAGAGGTATTCAAGATTGGCCGAGAGGCATTAAACTACGACGAGAAAGCCTGCAATTGCAATGGAGAGGCGTTAGAGTAGACACAGATGCATAACAGGCATGGCAAAATCATTTAAGTGTGACGGGTGCATTGAAAAGGGATGTACAGGCATTAAAGGACGACAAAGAGGCATTGAAAGGCAATAGGGAGTCGCTAATAAGCGGTGAAGTTGTGCTAAAGGGTGGCAAAGAGGCGGTAAAGGATGACGAAGAGGCAATAAAGGAGGACGGAATGACATCAGGGAGGCCTTCAATGGAGAGGCGTTTGACAGGCGTTAAAGGGCGACTGAGAGGCATTAAAGGGTAATAGGGTCGTTCAAAGGAGACGGGTTCACTAAAAGCTGGCGGGAAGGCAATGAATGGCGACGAGAAAACGTTACCAGTAAATGATGTTGGGAAGGTTTTAACCCTTAGAGCGCTGAAATATTTCTTTGTCGAACTATGGAGATCAAAGTTGTTATTTTTTCAATTTGAAATAATCACAAATGCCCTAGTTAGCTTTTTCAGCTTCATTTGAATACATATGTTATGGTCTACGGCCATTATAAATATTTTAATTATTTAATTGCGGGGAACGAAGGGTTGTAGGGCGATGGGGAGGCTTGAAAGGGCTGATTGGTGCATAATACTTTATAAATATCTGAAAAAATCGTAATAGTTCATTGTAATAGACACTGGAAGCCAATAACGACCTTGGCAGAGGAGAGTGCCTCACTACTCAAGCTAGACAGTTTAGAGCTCTCTGGAGCCTGTTTATTTCTTGATTTGTGACATTATAGAGGAGGTTGTTGCAATAGTCCAGTTTACTTGCAACCAGTGTAGTTTTAGCTATGCTTCAGATATCAAGGACTGACACACAGGCAACGTAGGCCCCTATGTCCCGAATGACTCCAATATTTCGCGTCGAGTCACGATAGATAATTTTGCAGGGAAATGTTGCATCAACTGTTTTCATTGTTATTTTGTTCCAAGCAGGAAAACCAAACAGTAAAACTTTTTATCTGGTATTCACTTGGAGTTTTCCATATCTAATCCAGTCACCTACGTCTAACCATTCTTTAGCAGCTTTACGTCGTTGATTTTCATTAAACTCTTGGAATGTTGATGTGTAGGGTGAGTAGGACATGGCCAACCACAAAAGAAACTACATGTAACTGTGAATACTGTATGCATTTGTTATGGGTCTATATAGACATGTACAGTAGTGGATACTTCACATACAATTACAATTTGATTGGTGGCGGCCACCATTAATAGACTGCTTGCACGAGTTTGCAGTGAACAATTGTCTGATTAAAACAGTTCCGAGTTGCTCACTGTGTGGCGTGTTGTCATTGATAAGTGTGTAACAGTTGTCTGATTAAAACAGTGCAGCGTTGCTCACCGTGTGGCGTGTTGTTATTGAAAAAGGTGTATTCCATTCTCCAACAATTTTCAAATATATGCTTGTAGTAAAATAATACCTGACTTCACTGTTTGGCACCAATGGTATTTAATGTACAGATGATTACGTGTGTGCGGGTCATGGTGGGTTAATGTTGAGTGTTCTCCTCAAACTCGCTCGACAAGGGGCTCTAGGCATGCCTTTTAACCATTTAAGCCCTCACGATACATTAAAGAATCATTTTACATCCCTGAAAACTATGGGTTTTAGAATGAAAATTTCCATGAGACTGGTTTAACAAAACATTTGGCAATTTTCTTTAATTTTTCACCCACTTCAAATCATCTTCATCCACTACAAGTCGATAACTGCGACAGCACTTCGCAGCTTGTAGTGGATAAAAATGACAGTGGTAAATTCAGGCTTAAAAGGGTTGTGTAGGGTGGCGAAATAAATAACAATACATTCCTACGTTTTGAAAACGATATTGCCGGCGATGAAAAAAAACATAGCTGAAGCAAAATTTGTTATCTCCCTAAATGAACTTTTTTTTTTAATTTGCATGATTCTAATCCGCAATTAATTTAGCTGGACAGTAAAAAACTGTTTTTTTTTGTAATGCACGGCCCTAATCTAATCATAAATAGTGGTCTTAAGGCACGATAGCTACATTCCGTCAAACACAGTGACGTCACCAGAAACCCTTTTATATCGCTACTCGGTAAAAATAATGTTATGTAAGTCCCCCTCTCCCATACTGCATTGTGTATTAGACTGCTATAGGTGAACAAATTGCAGGCCAAGGCTCTTGAGTTTCACAGAATTGACACCGCTGTTGAGCAGAGAATATAGCCAGACACGTGGAGGCTATAGCTTGCATCGAATAATCACTGTAGGCTGGTGCTTCCGTACCATCCCATGCAATAGATCCCTAATAACATGTCATTACTAGCATCCATTCCATTAGGCGTAGGGCCTACCCCAGTTTTGGTCAATGTTAACCATATTGGATCATATCGACAGTAATAAGTGAAAATATAAATCTAACACGAACAATAAGTTTATCATGTCAAAAATATCAAGAAAAGTGGTATTACACATGTTTCTAAGTTAAGTGGTTGAAAGTTATATATACGATATGGCTGATACACTCCTTCAGCAGTGTCATCTGTCCATGTGTAGACACTGCTAACCTTCGTCTCTCGCTTGGATAATAATGCAGTGGTAAAAAAACAGGTCAGCGGGAATTCCCCTTCTATCAAAACCATTGCGGCAGTTTCAGCATTTTTCAGATTCCGCCAAAGCTGGTCGCTGAGTGGACCTGGCAACCTGCCAACACCTCGAGTTGGCAAGTTGCCATTATTTACCGGAGGCCCCAAAGAATTCAGTCCCTCAGCGGAGTGAGAGGGCTGTCGTTCAGTCTATATGGCTGATAGCGGCCATCTTGGATTTCATACACGATCACCTTTGCATCGCCGATTTAAAGAAAAACTATATTGAATATTTTTAGATTTAGCTTCCCAACAATGCAATACCGAAATCATTCAAATCGTTTAAATGAGTAAGAATCTAAGGCAAATATGAGTATTTGGCGACCATCTTGGATTTTCGCAAATAAAAAAAAATCTATGCCAGCTTAGCATGCAGTTGCTTTGTGACCAGTATACCACAATGGACAACAACGAAAGCACACAAAAAACGTAGGCCTATGTATCGGTGCAAGGTTACGTCAATTTCCTCCAGACTATAATCTGACAATTAAGACATTTTGTGATTTGTAATAAACATTCAAGGAAATATTTCTGCAGACCCAACTGGCAAATATGACGTTGTGGCGATGCCGTAACCGTAAGTTTACATGATCAAAATGAAACTCTCAACATCTTAACTGACATATGTGACGTTCTGGCCGTCATGCAATGATATTTCAATTTGTCATAATTGCCATTTGTGACGTTACATATTCACAAGCCACTCATATGAAAAAGTTAACCTGAAATGTCTCATCTGTCAGTTCTGACTACAGTTATGACGTTATAGTTCTGGCAGGTGCCCTTAATTGGTCTGGGAACGAGTTGATCAGGGGGGGGGGGGGTCCCCCACAACACTAATTGTCTGCTTACCGCTGGGCCGACGGCATCAACACGTGGTCCAATGCTGTAGGAACATTAAAACGTCCCTTAGCAGGTGTTTTGGTATACAAAAAGTTTGTTTGGGTTACAATCTGATTCATAAAAATGTGGATAAAAAATATTTAAAAAAACCAAAAAATTCTGAAAAAAAAAAAAAAAATCTGATCTGTGGGATACACTACTTCATTACAAAATTAAAAAAGAAAATTGATGTCATACCAAGGAGCCGCTTTAAACCCGAACCGTTAGCTTTACAATTGACATTCTCCATATAAATAACACAAGCCGTTGGCAATTTACAATTAACATTATCCCATAGCAAACACAAGCTGATAGTAATTTACAATCGACAATCTCTTATGAGCAAACACTAGGCGTTAGAAATTTACAATTGACAATCTCTTATGAGCAAACACTAGGCGTTAGAAATTTACAATTGACAATCTCTTATGAGCAAACAATATCCGTTAGCAATTTACAATTGACATTGTCACATTAGCGAAAACAAGCTGTTAGCAAGTAAACAATTGAAATTCCCCCAATAACAAATACAAGCCGTTAGCAATAACAATTGACATTCTCCCAGTAGTAAACACAAGTGATCTTGAAAAACAGTAGCTGCTGTCCAATCTGCCAAGTTTAATCTAATCAAATCTGATGTGAGAACACATTAATTAGGCCCTGATTACAAATGCCCGTCACATTATGGTCAATATCCATATCTGTTTCAAAATTTTGCTGTACTCTGTGTTTCACCCACGGTGGAAGCAGCTGTGACTCCACTGGCGTTAGTTTTTGTTTTCTTAGTCTTTTTGCGACATGGACAAAATATAGCGACGAAAGCCTCTCTGAATTTCCTTCCACTCAGAAAGTAGAGCCAGAAATTGATCGTGTTGTTGTCGTAGAGGAGCATGTGAACAACTGCGTAGGTGAAATGTGCCTTCACAGCTCCTTCTAGTGTGGTGAGGTCGTACCACTTGTCCCAGCGATGGAGATAAATGGTGACTGGTAGAGCTGTTATGAGATAGGTCACACTGACTGTTACCAGCATCAGGGTGATAGAACTGGATCCTGTTTGATTCTGGTTGTCTACATGCATAGTCTTACGCCTCTGGATTTGGGTCTTCGTTAGGTGGTCAATTATAAGACCGTTACCTATGAATATCAGACAGCTTGGTATTACACTACTCAGCAGCATGTCATGCCAGTGTAAAAACTCTATTTATACTATCATAGTATTCATCTTTTACTCGGAAAGACTTGTAATAGATTGGTTCCCCAGTAAACTCATCATACCTCACCGTACTATACATCTGTACATCAATCAGCAAGTAAAGAAAAGAGAGAAATACAGAGGTGGTGACGCTAACCAAAGCGGTGCCCATTCTCTTACGGCTACAGATGTCACGTGCTCTCAAAGGAATGATGACAGATATGGCTCGTTCAGCTGTCATCAACACAATATTGTTGAACCTATTTTTGTAAAAGTTAATGATGGCGACCAAATAAAAAAAACATTGACCCTATTTCTGGGAAAGTTAATGAGGGCGACGAAATAAAAAAATTGACCTATTTAAAAAAAGTTAATGATATATTTTTTATCCCTCGAAATGAATTTGGTTTTTTTTCGAAATGTTTTTTTTTATGTCCCGAAATTGTTTTTTTTTGAAATCGTCAACAATCTAATGCGCGCGCTAAGCAGAAAAAAACCACCTGGTTTTTTTTGGTAAAGCGCGGTCTAAATATAATGCGCGCTCTCATCTAAAACAGAGAAAAAAACATAGTGGCCTAATGTGTCACAAGAAAAACAAGACGTCGAATCAACAATAATAATAATAATAATAATAATGCTGAGTTCTTATATGCCGCACATACAATGCTCTGTGCGCTTCACACACATTGCCCCTGGTCAGTGAACCTATTCATTTATGTACCATTCCAATCCCCTCTTTGGAGCATAAAGCACTGCAGCCATTTCGGAGCTAGGAACTAATCACACACATTGCCATCTATGTCCTACTAGGTACTCATTTACACCTGAGTCAATGAAGTGAAGCACGTGAGGGTTGAGTACCTTGCCAAGCATCCCTGTCGTCGAGAAGGAGAAACACGAAATTTCTCTAAAAAATCCTGCACCAAGCGGGTATCGAGCTTGCACAGCAGGCATCGGCTATCAGGCTATTGCAAAGCGCGACGATCTAACCATATTGTGCCACATCCCTCTCTATAGGCCTAACAAATTTCAATCAGCCCCCCCCCCCTTTCAAAATGCTGAATCCGCCCAGTATGTTAAACAGCGTTCAATAAACATCACACTTCTTTGCAGGGCGTGGACCCTGATGTAATAGTTACGCTGTCTACCTGTCACCCCAGATCTCGCGAGTTCCTCCGCCGCTCTGGTATCAGGTTTCAAAGATTTGAAAAATAATTGATCTTCCCCGCCCACTCCTATAGATTCAGTATTGTGGGGAGCCTCTGTGACCGAATGGTAGCGTGCTCAGCCTTAGACCGCCAGCTAAAGCTCAAATTTCGAATCTTGTGTCTTGAGGCAGTGTCATTTAAATAACCTCACCATCACCAGGAGATTCTCCTGGTCCAGTTTAGCATGTACATGACCTGAAACCCCATTCACTCATTCATTCATTCATTCAATTATTCATTCATTCATTCATTCATTCATTCATTCATTCCAGTTTAGCATGTACATGCTTAAACGTGACCTATCACCCCATTCATTCATTCATTCATTCATTCATTCATTCATTCATTCATTCATTCATTCATTCATTCATTCATTTATTCATTCATTCATTCATTCATTCATTCATTGCATTCATCCATTCATTTATTCATTCATTCATTCATTCATTCATTCATTCATTCATTTATTCATTCATTCATTCTATTATTCACTAGTTCGTTCGTTCGTTCGTTCGTTCGTTCGTTCGTTGGTTCGTTCGTTCGTTCGTTCGTTCGTTCGTTCGTTCGTTCGTTCGTTCGTTCGTTCGTTCGTTCGCTCGTTCGTTCGTTCGTTCGTTCGTTCGTTCGTTCGTTCGTTCGTTCGTTCGTTCGTTCGTTCGTTCATTCATTCATTCATTCTTCCATTCATTCATTCATTCATTCATTCATTCATTCATTCATTCATTCATTCATTTATACTACTACTAATAGGCTTTCATATTTAAAAAAAAACTATTCGAGCATTTTGTTGTTGTATATTATCAAAGACCACTGCATTGCATTATATAGTTTTTAATTCAATACATGACGATAAAACAATTAGCATTTGAGAATCCGGCAACCATACTATGTTTTATAACTGAAGTTTCAAAGCCTAGGACTTCATATCCTCAGTGGCTGAAACAGGTTTCAGGTTTTCAGCCACAGATTGACCGCCTACAAAATCGTGGGACATTTCTTTGGACTGTCATATCGGAAAATATCGCTGAAAAATAATCAGGTCAAAAATAGTTTTTTTAGAATCAGTAACATTTCAGTTTCATGCCCGCATGCTCAGCTCAGAGGTCATTAAAAAAGTTATGGACATTTTTCGTACCATGCGGTCGGGATCGCTCTCAGTCACCGCCATGTTAGATTTTTCGGGTAAATCAAATACATCAATCCACGGCCTCGGAGAGAACGACACGGTTATAAGCACTTCACAGAATCATTTCATGAGAGATATCCACTCTACTTCTCTAGGCTATCCTAGTATTATAATATAGACCTACATAGGCCTATGGTTCCTTAGAAGTACTATCACAATGCAACCCCAGGAGAACCCTTGCAGGGCTCTCCTGGTGTTGTATGGTTATTGTACTGAAGGTTTTTTTTTTAAAGAACCTATATTGTTTAGAGTGTATGCAATCAATTATTACAGGCTCAAAATGAAGGAAAGCGTATTCGTGTGTTGTATAGTGTATGTAATATTTTTTCTAAATGGGGATCACAGTTTCATTCTCTTTCTCAAATATTCCATTATATTGTCTTTTGTTTAAAAAATCTGTTTAAAAGCTAATACTGGAAAGTAAAGCTATGGTGAACAAATAAATACATCTCTTTCTGCAGTTTGGTAATGGATGCTTAGTAAGTCACATCATCGATTGCACTTCCTGCAGCTCAGGTCGGATCGCAACACCTTTCACTTCGCTACGTAATATAATGCATTAATACAGGTGACAATTACAACCTGCGAAAGTAGCACAGACAGACAGACAGAAAGAAAAAAACATATTAGTCTATATTGATATAGTTTAAAGTCATTTATTATTTATTTATCATAAACAAGATATATGCACCAAAGGCAAAATGCAGAGTCTGCTTAGTTTACAATGCTTAGTAAGTCACATCTTCGATTGCACTTCCTGCTGCTTAGGTCAGATCGCAACACCTTTCACTTCGCTACGTGATATAATGCAATTCCCATTAGCATTAGTGGTAATCGTTTATTATACTGATATGTGCTTATACATTCACTTTTCATCAATACGATTTCTATCATTCAAGCACCCAACCCGACTTGGGGTTTATAAATCAGTTTTAACATGGGCCTATGGAGATATATAGTGTCCATGAATAATGAGATGTTAGTTCTAAAGTAAAATAATAACAGGGTATTCGCTCAGCCCGAGCCAATGCCGGGTCAACATCTAGCTGTTGCTAAACAACTGCCCCTGCTAATAGAATAACATTGCCTGATTGCAAAAACACGAAACTCAGACCAAAAATTGGGTCAACGCTGAACCATCGTCGTTGAGTCGAGCATCGCCCAAAGGGCCAGCGTATCGTGCTTATCCGACAAACAAAGCACACAGCAAACACGGAACGTCAACCCGATATCGTTTCAATGCCGACCGAACGCCCTCAACGCTGGACCAACATTAACCCAACACCGGGCCAACGCTCCGCGTCCGCCGGGACAGAGCCGTTGCATATGCAACACGCATCTGCATCTACATTAAAACAGGTGCTAATTACAACCTTGGAAAGTAGCACTGACAGACAGAGAGAAAACATAGATAAATATTTGATTTATATAGTTAAAAGTCATTTATGATTTATTTATCATAAACACGATTATATGCAGTGCCATGCAAAGGCAAAAGGCAGTATCTGCTTACTTTACAAGTAAGCAGATACTGAATATTGCCTTTGCGGATAGGCCTATGTACATACATGTATACAAGTGTTAGTTTTGTGAAATAACAAGCTATTTTGAGAACATGTAGATGATAAGTATATTTAAAGTCAATCTAATAGCGCAGTCCCGTGTGTAAATGTGCGTTTGTTAATATACCTGGTACATCATAATTATGGAGAAATATGAAGATAAACGATATTGCCATGATCCGCAAATATATTCTTCCTCTCCAAAACCAGAAATAAGAAAAGTAAATATTATTATACATACAGTATTACCTCGGTTCGGGACCACCTCAATAAGTGGACCACCTCGCGTCTCCGACCACTTTTGTCCAGTCCCAAGGGTTTTCCCATTGACGTAATGCTTAAGGATTAACCCTTAGCAGACCACACCCGCTATTCGGGACTCGGGCAGCTTTTTGTACACAAAACCAGTCTCAACCTCGCCAAGCGGACCAATTAGGACATCAAGGGTCAATTTTCTTAACCCCATTAGATCAGTGACAGAGCATTCACACCTATGGTGAAAGTCGCGCATCCACGCTTGGATGACGACAAACGACAACCAGCAATGACTATCTATCATAAAACCTCAATGATCCTTGTAAGCTGAACGCCCTGCAACGTGATATTTATTTGGCAGTCTTGGTGTTGTCGCCTTGCTTATGTTTCGGCAACTGTGGAATTATTTTTTTTGTTTATCCTGAAATTTGGAATTTTCTGTCTCTGTCCATTCTTGGTTTTGGGTGATCTGTTGGGTGTTTAAGCTGCCATTTTGATGTGTATAATTGATGTTTCCATTGTTGAGGTTATTAGGCCCGGTCTTATGATTTAATGCTATGTTGAGGTCCTATTTCTATTAAATTATATTCATTAATTATTAATAATTGTTTTGATGTGACTTATATGTAAATATCAGTTTTTATTTGTTAATGAGCGTTGAATTTGTAATGGTCACTGGACCTGTCAGGGTTTGCCTAATTCTGGTATGAATACATTTCAGGTTAATTTGTCAGCTGTCACTTTCATGTCGACTAATGTGTGGGTCACCGTTTACCTGTTTACACCGCACTATTCTGTGAGTATATTAATTTACGCCTGCTAAGTTATGAGAGCTATGGTTGTTTTCTGTATTATAATATTAATAGATGTCATTTATTCTGAACCAAGTTTATTTAATTAATTATTATCTTATATGCAGTTAACTCATTGTATCCACTTATTTTCTACAGATTCACCACAATTCCGCCACGGATGTGCGTGCATATTAAAGTGTGAAAACCAATGACTTGTTGTTTTTTGGGCTCCGTCTCTCCACACATTCCAGTGAAAAGAATACGGTCATTAACAAACAGTAATGGAGCAAGTCAAGGTCACCAGAAGACAGCGAAAGGCAGCAATCACTCGTCATCTAGGGACGTTGGATCGCCTGATAGCAGAAGAAGAAATTGCGCAAGTGAAGGAGAGATTGGAAAAGATTTCGGTCGCTTTCCTGAGGTTCGAGACCTCTCATGATGAATACAACGAACTCTTGAAGGATGATGATGATGAAATTGAAGCCACTGATCGCTGGTTTGACGATGTCCAGAATGTGTATGTCAATGGAGTCAAATCGGCCCGTGCTTGGCTTAGGTCCCAGGCGTGTATACCTTCTACTCCTAATGTACCTACTTCTTTCTCTACCCCTCCTGATTTAATCAGACTGCTTAGCGTTCCGAAAGTAGAAATTGACAAGTTTGATGGCGATCCATTAGAATACCAAACGTTTAGCGCTATTTTCAATGAGATGGTAGACAGTAAAGCAGAAGATTACCAAGTTAAATTAACTAGGTTATTACAGTACACCAGTAGTGAAGCTAAGGCCGCGATAAAGAACTGTGCGTTAATAGGCGGTGAAGAAGGTTACACGCAGGCATTAGGTATGCTAAAAAAACGATATGGCAACACTCACCTCGTGTCACAGAGAATTATCAACGACCTCAAGAAGGGTAAGAGTGTAGTCAAGCCTCATGATCTACAGCAGTTAGCTGACGAGTTGGCTATGGCGTTGACAGCCCTTAAAAAACTTGGTATGCTTAATGAATTGAACACACAACAAAGCATCATTGACATTTTACAAAGGTGCCAGCCGTATGTTCGCTATCGTTGGCGTAAAAAGGCACTTGAAAAGAAAAATACCAGTCAGATGTACCCCGACATTTCGACCTGCCAGAACCATAACGTCATAACTGTCATATGTGACCTTATGGTTTTATTTGACGAGAACACGCCCCTTAGTCTTGCCCTTCTTGTGTGAAAAAAATAAATTGCCTATCTCTAATAGTTTTGAAGTTATAGAGGTTTTCCATAAGGTCACAACTGGTTTTCGATAAAAAAATCGAACCAAAACGTCACAACTCATAAATGTGTGGTGCAGATAGTCCTATCTGTCACTTAATATTTTTTATTGTTTAACGAAATAAGTGCCAAATAGTTAGAACTGACAGATGAGACATTTCAGGTTAACTTTTTCATATGAGTGGCTTGTGAATATGTAACGTCACAATTGGCAATTATGACAAATTGAAATATCTTTGCATGACGGCCAGAACGTCACATATGTCAGTTAAGATGTTAAGAGTTTCATTTTGATCATGTAAACTTACGATTATGGCAGGAAAGAGAGTTTAATTTTCTATGGCCTTTGTAGTGCTCCTCCATGACCCTTTAACGCATCTCCGTCACATTTTAACGCCTCTCCATCGTTTTTGACCGATTTCCCGTCACCCTTTAACGCTTCTCCGCTACGTTCTTATGATTCTCGTAACTTTTAAACAGACCCCCATCGCCTTGAAGCCCCCTTGGAGATTGAATGGTACCACCTAGCTAATTTATTCAATGTTAAAAATAACCAATGTTCGCTTGCCTAACTTTTTAATTGACTCTTTGACTTTGAAGATTACTTTTGTTTAATAATCAAAATTGTAGGCCCTATCAAAAATGTATTTTTCAGTCAACATAATATGAAACAGATTAGGTCCACAAAATTGTTTCCTCATTAAGTGTTTTTTCGTTACTATAAGGTGTTTATCTGCTACGCTTAATCCATTCTTTATAGTCACATTCTACCGGATACGACATTTCAGATGATGAATAGTAGTCAACTCAGAAATGTCAGAACGTCATAACTGCCAGATAAGCCATTTTGTCATTTTATATTTAAGAAATCAAGTAGTCATAACTGTCATTTCGGACATTAAGTGGCAGACATTAGTTATGTGAAGTGCAAAAGCAAAACGTATCAACAAATAAAAATCGTTTTTTACGTTGTTTTTAAAATCTGCATAATTTCTGATCATCAATATCAAATTTTGTTTACCACATGACTGTGTCAACATGGAATCACCTTGGGTTTTATATTTTGTGTATTACATGTGAAAAATAGTTTTTTGTCTCTCCTGAAAAGTTGATAAAAATGAGTTATGCCGTTATGGTTCTGGCAGGTCGATTTCAGACTTTGTAGACTTCATTAAACTAGTTGCATCGGAGGCGTGCGACCCAGTGTATGGGGCTGAGGCCGACAAATCATACAGTAATGCTAAAGGCTTTCATACAGTCACTAACTCTTCCCCGATTTCTTCTCATGACCTTTCATTAGGATCAGAATCCCCGAGTAGGCCTAAATCTACACCGGTATCCTCAAATATGTCTGATTATGCAACAAGGGTTTGTGTTGTATGCGGTATGAATCATAGGTTGTTTTATTGTGACGAGTTTAAAGTTATAAGACCAGAAGCTCGCCTTTATATTGCTATTAAAAACAAACTGTGTTACAATTGTTTGTTACCAGGTCTCAATAGTTTTGATTGTCACAAGAGTTCGGTATGTTCAGTGCCGGGATGTGGCAGGAAGCATACCAAGTTTATTCATGTTGATAATGTTAGTCAGACGGTCAATGAACTTGTTGGCAATGTTACTAATTCTGATAATACTGCTGTCCAAGAGGTTATAAATGTTAATGTTAATAATTGTGATAAAGTCGGTAGCAATGTGGATACTGTAGTCTCTGATGTGTATTTGCCTATTGTACCAGTTGTCATTATTGGAGATTGTGAAGTATATGCCTTTCTGGATACAGGCTCAACAAGTACGTTCATTACTAGTGAGATCTAGATTAAAACTACATAGGTCTGACTTTAGTTGTAGAATGAGTACTTTGGGCAACGTGTCTGATGTTCATACTAAAGTGGTATCGTTTGACTTGACGTCGGTCGACCGTAGTGAGACGCTAAATATGCAAAATGATCTTATTGCTCCTAATATTCCTGCTAGGTACCCTAATTACATGATAGATTTACAGAGTGTCTCCCACCTTGCTAATCTTCCTATACATCAAATTGACAAAGGTATGCCAGTAAGTATTTTGATTGGTATGGACCATGCCTATGCCTTAATGCCTCGTTAAGTTAGATGTAATCCCTGTGATAAACACCAGCCTTATGCCATGCGTACCCTATTTGGGTGGTCCATCAATGGCCATATAGGTGGCCGGTCTGTTATTGAAGTAACTTCAAGCTTTGTCAGTATTGACCAAAAAATGGATAATACTTTGAAGATGAAGCCATGTGATGATGATCGAGTTACGATCGTAAAGTTATAGACTTGTGGAGCCGTGAAGTGTGGCATACTGAGGGACATTATATCGTGACCATACCTCAGAATAAAGGAAAACCGAACGTCCCTGACAATAAGTTTACATCTATTTCTAGACTTAAGAACCTGAGGAGTAGACTCCCTGATAAGCATATGTTGGAGTCATACAGTGAAGACGGGCATAATATAGTGTCAGGAGACTATGCTGAGCGGGTTCCTGAACCGGACTTGCCTCTCCAGAATGGCACGGTCTGTTATTTATCTCATCCTGTAATTACTGCTGCCAAATCCGATCTGGTGAGGATGGTGCTGGATTGTGTTTCCAATCAAATCAGTGGTGGCAGCTTGAACAATCAGTGCTTTGCAGGTCCGGACTTTAATACTAAGTTCATTTGTGTTCTTCTTATCTTTCTGCAATATAAATATAGGTCTGCCACATTTCGAGATGTAGATGCAATGGATCACCAAGTCAAAATTATCCTAAAAGACATAAGCAGTTTACGCTTATTAATGATGGATTTGCTAAACTATATATATTATGTTGTGCGAGTGAAGCAGGTCATGACATACATTGTTGTATCAGGATTATTATTCAGTGTGATGAGGTTCATGTTGCCCTTCTGGCTTGTAGGACCAGGGTGATTCCTGTTATATGACCATGCATAGATTAGGGGTTTACGCTCCCCGTGTTTTTTATTTTTATTTATTTTTTCTTCATCATTGCTTCTTGCTCGGTTGACCACAGTGCTATACTAATTACTCTATGTTATGAAATGCTTATGTATTGCAGCTTGGTAAATTAGATAATTCAACAGGGAGGTGTGTTGTCGCCTTGCTTATGTTTCGGCAACTGTGGAATTATTTTTTTGTTTATCCTGACATTAGGAATTTTCTGTTTCTGTCCGTTCTTGGTTTTGGGTGATCTGTTGATCTGTTGGGTGTTTAAGCTGCCATTTTGATGTGTATAATTGATGTTAACATTGGTGAGGTTATTAGGCCCGGTCTTATGATTTAATGCTATGTTGAGGTCCTATTTCTATTAAATTATATTCATTAATTATTAATAATTGTTTTGATGTGACTTATATGTAAATATCAGTTTTTATTTGTTAATGAGCGTTGAATTTGTAATGGTCACTGAACCTGTCAGGGTTTGCCTAATTCTGGTATGAATATATTTCAGGTTAATTTGTCAACTGTCACTTTCATGTCGACTAATGTGTGGGTCACCGTTTACCTGTTTACACCGCACTATTCTGTGAGTATATTAATTTACGCCTGCTAAGTTATGAGAGCTATGGTTGTTTTCTGTATATTATAATATTAATAGATGTCATTTATTCTGAACCAAGTTTATTTAATTAATTATTATCTTATATGCAGTTAACTCATTGTATCCACTTATTTTCTACAGATTCACTACAATTTCGCCACGGATGTTCGTGCATATTAAAGGTGTGAAAACCAATGACTTGTTGTTTTTTTTTGGCTCCGGCTCCCCACACATTACACTTGGTGATGCAATAAAATTTCCATGGGCCTTACATGGTGGACGTCGCGCCTTCACGCTTGCTTGAACACAAGTGACAACCATCTGACTGCTCAGAATGAAACTTATTAGGACCGTCCGGAGGCCGCTATCCTATTAGTCAGGGCCCATTTTTCAAAAAGAGGCATTCTTAAAGTTTGTAAGGCATTTCTTAGTAGAATTTGTCATGCAGTTGTTTTCACACAATTCGGCTATGCTGATTCCAAATCTGCCCCATGCCAAGCTCTATTTTTAGTTTTTCCCTTTCAAAATTGCAAAACAAAATGGCCGCCAAAATAGCAGATTAAGTCTCAATTATCATGATTATACATCATGTCTGGGTGCACAGCGGACACAGAAACTTGACTTTCGTGTTCAAAATAACATTTTTGTTTTGAGGAATTTCATCTTCAAGACCTGGTCAATTATCACGCAAAAATCCAAGATGGCCGCCAATAATACAGAAAATACCATAACGTTTTTCTAAATCATAGAAAGTTGTTTTTGATGGCTTCATATAGGTTTTTAATACTAAAAATCTAGTACAATACAGTAATAACCTCTAACTTTCATATTACATGTAGTTTCAGGATAACATTCAAGATGGCCGCCAGTTATACAGCAAGTACTATAACCATTTTTCTAAATGTCGTACGAAGTTATTTTTGGCGCTTATATAGTTTTCTGATACAAAAAAATTACACAGCATAAAAAACTCAACTTCCATGTTACATGTAGTTACGGGAAATTAAAAAAATATGATTATTTAAAAGGAAGTGTCTATTTACCCCGTCACGGGGTGTGCAAGAAGACTAAAATCCTTATATAACCCGACAATGACAACCAATTAAAATCGTTCTTTCAATGCCCTGATGTCAATGTTTGTTTTTGGCGCTCCTTCACGGAACTGAATAGCCTACACCAAGACCTTATCAAAATGAACAGGTAAGTTATACCGCGTAAAAATAAACTTGTACAAATGTAAATATATCCCTGACTCCTGACAACTATTATCGCTTGCAACATTTACAAAAGATATGAAAGCTAGATTACTACCAAATATATGTGAATTGGCAACTACACGTATTATCGTCCGTGGCCGCATTTGATTTATGCTAAATTTCCATACAAACAGTAGTCGCAACAGGTTTGATTACGACGCCCGCTGTGCATTTTACATTGCTTAGTATCTGAGACATTTACCCAAGGTTACTTTATTGTTGGTCCACCGTCTACGACACTGGACCAACATTAAACCAACAATGGATAAATCTATAGTCAACTTAATGACGGGGAATTTCGGCCGCAGGTCCAGGCGGGGGAGGGGGGGGTCGGCCCCGTTTTTTTCGACACATTATTTTAAAAAGCGACCTAAATTGGCCTTAGCATAACAACAAAAAACTTGAGGGCCGGCACCAAGCCCCCCCCCCCCCCCCCCACACACGTTTTTTTCAAATTCTGAAAAACAACCTGGGCTGAATAACAGTAAAAACTTTCTGATATAACCCACATAAAAACAAGTGGGTCATAAAGCTATTTCATAAAATCACCCGGAATAATATGTGGCCTACTTATTTAACCCACAACAAAGCATCCAGGCTAAATAACTATTTCCACATCAAACAACCCGGGCTAAATAACGATTCCAACCTTCTTATTTAACCCGCAATTAAGAATCCAGACTATATACCTATTTCAACCTTCGTATTTAGCCCACAACAAAGCATCTGGGTTATAAACATTTACAGCCTTCTTATTTAACCCACAGAAAAGCAGCTGGGTAATATACAACTATCTCAACCTTCATATTTCATCCACAAAAAATCTACCGGGCTAGATAATTATCCCAACCTTCTTATTTAGCCCACAGAAAATCACATACTGGGCTATTTAACTATTTGAACCTTCTATTTAACCCAAATAAAAGGTAGTAGGTTTAATATCTTTTCAACCGACATATTTAACCCACAGAAACATCCCGGGCTAAGTAACAATACAAACCTTAAGGCTTCTTATATAACCCACATAAAACAAGTGGGTTATAGAGCTATTTCAATCTTCGTCTTCAACCCACCTCAAATCACCGGGGATAAATAACTATGTCAACCTACGTACTTACTTAATACACAACAAAAAAACATACAGGCTAAATAACTATTTCCACACCAAACAACCAGGGCAAAATAACAATTTCAACCTTCTTATTTACCCCGAAATCAATAACCCGAATTAAATGCCTATTTCAACCTTCTTATTTAGCCCACAGAAAATCACCTACTGGGCTATTTAACTATTTGAACCTTCGATTCACCCCAAATAAAAACAAGTAGTTTTTAGGCCTATAACTTTTCAACCGACATATTTAACCCACAGATAACATCCTGGGCTAAATAACAATACAAACCTTCTTATATAACCCATACAAAACAAGTGGGTTGTAGAACTATTTCAATCTTCGTCTTCAACCCACATCAAATCACCGTGAATAAATAACTATGTCAACCTATGTACTTATTTATTACACAACAAAAAATACAGGCTAATTAACTATTTCCACATCTAACAACCCGGGCTAAATAACAATTCCAACCTTCTTATTTAACTCGCAATTAATAACCCAGACTATATACCTATTTCAACCTTCGTATTTAGCCCACAACAAAGCATCTGGGTTATAAACATTTACAACATTCCCATTTAACCCACAGAAAAGCAGCTGGGTAATATGGGACTATCTCAACCTTGATATTTTATCCACACTAAATCCACCGGGTTAGATAACTATCCCAACCTTCTTATTTAGCCCACAGAAAATCACCTACTGGGCTATTTAACTATTTGAACCTTCGATTCACCCCAAATAAAAGCAAGTAGTTTTTAGGCCTATAACTTTTCAACCGACATATTTAACCCACAGGAAACATCCCGGGCTAAATAACAATACAAACCTTCTTATATAACCCATACAAAACAAGTGGGTTATAGAACTATTTCAATCTTCGTCTTCAACACACATCAAATCACCGTGAATAAATAACTATGTCAACCTATGTACTTATTTAATACACAACAAAACATACAGGCTAAATAACTATTTCCACATCAAACAACCCGGGCTATATAACAATTCCAACCTTCTTATTTAACCCGCAGTTAATAACCCAGACTATATACCTATTTCAACCTTCGTATTTTGCCCACAACAAATAATCTGGGTTATAAACATTTACAACATTCCCATTTAATCCACAGAAAAGCAGCTGGGTAATATGGGACTATCTGAACCTTGATATTTTATCCACACTAAATCCACCGGGTTAGATAACTATCCCAACCTTCTTATTTAGCCCACAGAAAATCACCTACTGGGCTATTTAGCTATTTGAACCTTCGATTCACCCCAAATAAAAGCAAGTAGTTTTTAGGCCTATAACTTTTCAACCGACATATTTAACCCACAGAAAACATCCCGGGCTAAATAACAATACAAACCTTCTTATATAACCCATATAAAACAAGTGGGTTATAGAACTATTTCAATCTTCGTCTTCAACCCACATCAAATCACCGTGAATAAATAACTATGTCAACATATGTCCTTATTCAACCCACAACAAAGCATCCAGGCTAAATAACTATTTCCACATCAAACAACCCAGGCTAAATAACAATTCCAACCTTCTTATTTAACCCGCAATTAATAACCCAGACTACATTGTATATACTTATTTCAACCTTTGTAGCTTCCAGACCACAGAAAATCTATTTAACCCAAACAATACAAGTAGGTTTTATAGCTTTTCAACCGACATACTTATTTAGTCCACAGAGAAGAACCCGGGCTAAACAACAATTCCACTCTTCTTTATGCCTACACATAATAAAGCATCCAGACATAGTTTAACCTTATTTAGACCACTACAATGCACCTGGGTTTTATAATATTAAAACCTTCTTATTTAACACAAAGAAAAACAGCTGGGTTTCAGAACGATTTTCCAATCTTCATATTTAATCCACAACAAATACACCGGGCTGGATAACTATTCCAACCTTCTTATTTAACCCACAGAAAATCACCTGGGCTATTAAACTATTTAAACCTTATTTAGCCTACAGGAAAAACAGCCGGTTATAGAAATATTTTTGTATTTATTCCACACCAAATCCATCGGGTTAAATAACTATTCCAACCTTTCTTATTTAAACCACAAATTAAGCAGCGGGGTTATTTCAACATGTCTGATCAAGTTAATCTACAGTATATCTGGTGCAAAATGCTCGCTATGAGCGCTAGAACATAAATCGTTGTTGCTACACAGTACACCTACGTAGCAGAATTTCGTTCTCGTAATGATTAAATTGTACTATAGTGATATTTGTTTTTGTTTTCTTTGTACAGGATAAAGGTACAGCGATACAATTTTTAGATCATTCTCCTGGAGACACGATTGCCCCGTGTACAGATGATACAGTAGTGTATGAGAGATAATTGTAGGTATGACTATCTACCTAATTTATGTGTTACCCAACAAATATTCAAGTTCTTGTAGTTATTATATTGTAAATTTTTTTATATTAAATGCAAATTTCGAATTTAATCACCACGAATAGAACATAATAAAAAAATAATTATGTTTCATTGATCCTCTCATTATTTTATTTTCAGCGAGACACCAGTGGTTTTAGAAGAATATATATGGACACTCTATATGAACACTCAAAGTCACTGGCTATTTTTGTTTTATCTGTATAAGAAACATAAACAAGATCTACATTATTTTATGTGTGATATGATTTTCTTCTTGTGTAAAAATTAAAAAATGCAATTGCAACATTTGTAATTATTATTATCTCATATTAACTTAATAATTGAATGTGTTCACACGGTCGCAGAGTAACACACAAGTTATCCACAAAAGGATTACCTACTTCTTGTCTGTACAGTATCAAATTCTCTAGTAGCTATACCAACTACCATAATATCGTTCCGGGACAATTGTAAACAAAGCACTAAATTCTAATACTTCCATTTGTATTAATTAAACAGGATAGTAGACCTACCCCCTACACTTTTCGCCACCCAATAGAATACTAGTATATGTACACAGAAGGAAAATACAGAAAATATGTGCCCCTGAGCCCTTGCTGATATGAAAATAAGATGTGTTTTCGCTATGAGGCGAAAATGAATGCATCTCTGCCAAGTATTTTAATTGACAATCACTACAAATCATTGCGCTATGACCAAAACCTTTTCATTTCGTACGCAGGCAGGTAAGTGCCTACATACAAAAGTATGAGGAATACAGACTAGCGGTACTTGAGATTAAGCGTTCACAATGTATTTTTGACTTTTTGGAGTAAAACAAATTCACCATACATTCTATAGTTCCTCAAATATTATTATAAATAAGTATAAACATAATGCTATTTTAAAACTTTTTGGTAAATCATAAATGGTACCTTGGATAAAGGCGATAATAACTTAATTTAAGCAACCGATGATAATAGTGTTCACTTTGCCTTAATCAGTTTTAATACAAGGACAAATTGAACAGATTCTTACTACGCCCAGAAACTAATAGTCGTCACAGACTGGAGAAGGATAAACCATGGGCCTACTCATAAAACAGAAGGCGAATAGTATAAATTAATTCCCAAATATGTCTTCTTTTTTTTATAACTAAATGTAATAATGATAACAGTAACTTGAAACATGTATTGCAGTAATATCGTGCGCTCACTATGTGACCTCAGGAAAAAGTCATCGCCATAGAGTGGTATAAAAAGAATATACTTTAGGACTAAAATCTGATTCAACCCATCAACATTGCCTAGTTAAAACAGGTCAGACGTTTCAATAACTGATTGAAAATATTCACTTTTGATGGCCCACATACCTTAGAACGCTGGCAAAATAAATATGAATTCATTAATGTCTAGATGGTTTAACACTTACAATGCTGAAATATTTGCGTATCAACCATGGAGACCAAAGAGTTGTTCCAATTTGAAATCTTCACAAATAGCTTAGTTAGCTCTTTCTGCTTCATTTGAATATCTATGTTATGGGTCTATGGTCATTACAATTTGCTAATTCCTTCAGTGCGGGGGTCGTTTACGTCTATAGACGGTCCCCGCACTGAAACGGTTGAGAATAATTTAGGGAAAATATCACGGTAAAATATAAGCTCCGAGCGTCCCCACCGTAGCGGTATAGTGGCCAAAACTATAAGACAGTATGTCAAAGCTAGTAGGCTATAGACTAAACCAGCTCAGAAGTTTCGCTCACTTATCAATAATATTTACCTTGACGACCCCAACCTTAGAACCATACTGCGCATGCGGGTGCTCCTACGACATCTGTTCAGTAAATAGTGACGACTCGCCTACTTTAATATTGGGTGGTCGGCGTTGCAGATGCAGAAAGGCCTACTGGTCGTGTTCGCTGGGAATAGACGGATGGAGGGAATAATGTAGGTGGGTCGTTGTGATTCGCTGAGTAAACATTTAGGGCGCCTAATACAAAGGCAGGCATGCGCAATAAGGTCAACTTCGACAGGGGTGGGTCTATCGCAAGGTAAATATTTTGATTCAGTGAAGTATAACGACCCACCAACTTTAAATCATAACTGACATGTGAGTAGACTGAATAATAATCGGATAGGATAGACTATTGTATAGGCCTACACACATACTTGACCTCGCTTAGTATTTGGTTAGTTTTGATAATATTATGTAATATCCACATAAAAAAACACTTAATTATCATATTCCTGGTTATTATCAGAAGAGTGGACAGGCATGTACATCGATCGAGAGATCATCCACAGTCACTCGTCATACGGACCCTCGGGGCCCATGCACAGGCCCACGTCTTAGTGCAGAAGCATTTAATAGTTAATTCGAAATAAACATATTCAGTGTGTAACAAGCCCCGTCTTCTGATCTCTGAGAGATGAGGTTTACCCAGTGTGCAGTGGGCCCCTCGTCCCAAACTGGGCCTAAAATATGTGGTTTACAACCAGCTCCTCATCCATCCTAATTATCGTATCCCCGCGCATGCACTTATATTCGAAAATGCACTGAGTTTTCGAAAATAAGTGCATGCACTTATATTCGAATATAAAGATAATTTTAAATTTATTCCAATTCGTTAAAATCGTAATTATTTGATTTATTCCAATCCAAAGTAAACTGAGCTAACGCTAGTAATCATTGGGATAGTTACTTTGAAGTTACCTTGCAGGAGTGACTCCAGGCAATAGGTGTTGACACTACCTGAACTGTTATATCACACCTCATTTGTCCCCACTTTACAGCTGTCACACCATTACCCTATCGCTTGACGCCTTGAACTGTTGGCGCATATCTGTATTATGGGGCAATTCTCTCCTAATATTTACCCGTTGATAAATAATAAAAAATAATATTGTAGTTTGTATTTACGATCAACATTTTTTTTTAAATTATTGTGGGCATTAACTAGTAATAATCTATAAGTAAATGTAGTCATATTATTATTATTCTCACCTGAATTATATGTCTTGAGTTACACCGCGGTACGCGTAGTAATTTTCGAATATAAGTGAATGCACTTGGTATTCGAATATAAGTCCATGCATTTATAAACGAACAAGAATATTTTTGAAAAATGACATTCGTATTTCACTTATAAGTGCATGCACGTTTATGCGCGGGGATACGGTAAGGATGAGGTTTAGTCAGTGTGGAATGGACACCTCACCCCTTCTAATATATGAGGTCTACATAGTGTGCAGTCAGCCCCTCATTCTTGACACTGCATCAGAGATGATGTTTACCCAGTGTGCAGTGGGCCCCTCAACCCTGAGAGATGAAGTTTACCAGTGTGCAACCAGCCCCTTCTAAGGATTAGGTTTAGCCAGTGTACAATGAGCCCCCTCCCCCTCCCCTGAGAGATGAAGTTTACCTTCTGTGCAGTGGGCCCCTCATCCCTTCCAAGAGATAAGGTTTACAAGTCCTAGTGTGGAGTTAGCCCCTCATACCCCCTGAGTGTCGAGGTCTACCTAGTGTGCATTGGCCCCTCATCCCTCCTGAGAGATGAGGTTTACCTAGTGTGCATTGGCCCCTCATCCCTCCTGAGAGATGAGGTTTACCTAGTGTGCAGTGGGCACCTCATCCCTGACTCTGCCTGAGAGATGAAGTTCACCCAATCTGCAACCAGCCCACCCTACAGCCCCTACTTCTCCCTGAGATGAGGCTCACCAGTGTGCAACCAGCCTCTCATCCCTCCTGAGAGATACAGTTTTTCCAGTGTGCAATAATAACACAATAATAAAACAATGATCTTTAAAACTTTGATTACTATCAAAGTATTTTGCTAATTTTCTCTCTAACTCCCATTTATCCACATAGCTTTTCTAGCGTAGATAGCGTTAGGTCAAAGTTTTGTAAATATCTGCTTTTAAAATTCATCTGTATAAAAAATATTTCAATTTGTAGCATTTGCTGGGTCTAGCTACAGAAGAAAATATATCATACACATGCCAGTGTAGCGCCAGATGGTTAACATGGTTAATATGGGAGCAAGTTCATACTCAAGCCACCAGAAGATTATTATATGATACAGCACTTGATACTCCAGCCTCCAGACAGTTAAAGCGACGCAATCAGGCTAAAATCATAAAAAATCCTTAATTTTATTTCGGCTTCATAATATGGCCATAATATGTGAGCATGTCCATAGACTAGTATTGCGTATGTTTTTTTATTTTGTGGTGCGCATTTACCAGTTAAGCGAGAAATAAATACGCAATTTAATTTCAGACATGCATGTTTAAATTAAGAAATACAGAAATAACTGATAAACGGGGTTTTCCGCAACCTTGCTACGTTGCCACAGCAACCCAAAATTTAAAAGACGTCCGTAATTCTAGTCTATGGACATGTTCACATATGAAGGAAGTATATTAAGAAGCCAAAATAAAATTATTGATTTTTTGATGATTTTAGCCTGATTGTGTCGGCTTTAATACAGAAGACATGTAATACTCTAGGCAACAGAAGGTTAGCATTAGATAAATATAATAGTCTAGTCACAGAAGATTAATAGTTGAGACACGTGATACCAGAGACCCCAGAGGATTAATACATGTGTTCCTCTAGTCCGGAAAGGGTTAATAAATAAAACATATGCTACTCTAGGTATGACAAGGTTAATATAGAAGAAATATGGTAATCTAGTCCACAGCGCAGTAATATACGAGACACACGTGATACTATCGACCATCTGGACCTCAGAGGGTTAATACATGTCAAACTCTAGCCTATGGAGGGTTAAGAGATAAAATCTATGAAGCTCTAGGCATGAGTAGGTTGAAAAAGATAAACATGATAGTGTAGTCCACAGAGGGTTAAGACATAAGAAACGTGATACTCTAGAGGGTTTATACTTGCGAAAGTCAACAGAGGGTTAATAAATAAGGCATGTGATACCCCAAACACCAAAAGGTGAATGTAGAAGCAATTTGATAGTCTAGTCTACAGAGGGTTATTATTTGAGACACGTGATACTATCGACTCTCTGGATCTCAGAGGGTTATTACACGCAATACTCCAGCCTATAGAGGGTTAATAAAGAACATATGTGATGAACTAGGCATCAGTAGGTTAAAATAAGCTAAACATGATAGTGTAGTCCACGTAGGGTGAATATATTAGAAACGTAATACTCGAGACCACAGAGGGTTAATACTTGAGATAGTCTAGTCAACAGAGGGTTGATAAATAAGAAATGTGATACTCTAGACATCAAAAGGTTAATATGGAAAAAAATAATAATCTAGTCCACATAGGGTTAATATTAGAGAAACGTGGTACTATCTACTCTCTGGGCCTCAGAGGGTTAATACATGTCAAACTGTAGCCTATATAAGGTTAATCAATACCTTTTATGATGCTCTAGGCATCAGTAGGTTAAAATAAGATAAACATGATAGTGTAGTCCACAGAGGGTTAACACATTAGAAACGTGATGCTCTAGAACAAAGAGGGTTAATACGTGTGATACTCTAGTCCACAGAGGCCTAATAAATGAGATATGTGAACCTCTAGGCATCAGAAGGTTACCGTAGAGAAAATATGGTAGTCTAGTCCACAGAGGGTCGACACATGAGACATGTCATACTCTAAACTCCAGAGAGTTAATACACGTGATACTCTAGAATGGAGAGTGCTAATACATAAGATTTGTGATATTCTAGACATCAGAATGTTAATATAGAGAAAATCTGATAATCTCTTGGGGATGAGGCCTCACTACACACTGTAAACTTCACCCTGAGAGAGTGAAAGGCTCGCTACACACTGGGTGAACCTCATCTTTCAGGCCCAGTTATGGATGAGGGGCTCACTGCACACTGCCGGCTAAATCTCATCTTCAGGATGGATGAGGGCTCGCTGCACACTGACTAAAACCTTATCTCTCAGAAGGGATGAGGGGCCCACTACACGCTAGGTAACCTCAACTATTAGGAGGAATGAGAGGCCCACTGCACACCGGCTGAACCTCATCCTTAGGATGGATGAGGGGCTGGTTGCACACTGGGTAAACCTCATCTTTCAGGGCTAGTCAGGGATCAGGGGCCCACTGCACACTGGGTAAACCTCATCTCTCAGGCAGTGTTAGAGATGAGCGGCTCACTCCACACTGGGTAAACCTCATCTCTCAGGAGGGATAAGGGGCTCACTGGACTCTAGGTAAACTTTATCTTTCAGGCAGAGGCAGGGATGAGAGGCTCACTACACAATCGATAAACCTCATCTCTCAGGAGGGATGAGAGGTCCACTGCACACTAGGTAAACCTAATCCCTTAGGAGGGATGAGGGGCCCACTTCACACTAGGTAAACCTTATCTCTCAGGAGGGATGAGGGGATGGTTGCACACTGGGTAAACCTCATCTTTCAGGACAAGCTACAGATGAGGGACCCACTGCACACTGGCTTATTGGGTAAACCTTTCTTTGAGGCAGAGTCAGGGATGAGGGGCCCACTGCACATTTGGTAAATCTCATCTATCAGGCAGAGTCAGAAATGAGGGGCTCACTGCGCAATTGATAAACAACCTCATCTCTCAGGAGGGATGAGGGGCCCACTGTGCACTTGGTAAACCTCATCTCTTAAGAGGAATGAGGGGCCCACTACACACTTGGTAAACCTCATCTTAGTATCAGGCAGAGTCAGGGATGAGAGGCACACTGCAAAATCGATAAACTTCATCTGCACACTTGGTAAACCTCATCTCTTAGTATGGATGAGGGGCCCACTGTACACTAGGTAAATCTCATCTCTTAAGAGTGATGAGGGGCCCACTGCACACTGGGTAAACCTCATCTCTCAGGAGGGATGAGGGGCCAACTGCACACTCGGTAAACCTCCTCTCTCAAGAGGGATAAAGGGCCCACTGCACACTAGGTAAACCTCCTCTCTCAAGAGGGGGAAGGGGCCCACTGCACACTGGGTAAACCTCCTCTCTCAGGAGTGATGAAGGGCCCACTGCACACTGGGAAAACCTCCTCTCTCAAGAGGAATGAAGGGCCCACTGCACAGTAGGAATAAACCTCCTCTCTCAAGAGGGAGGATGGACCCACTGCACACTGGGTAAACCTTCTCTCTCAATAGGGATGAAGGGCCCACTGCATACTGGGTAAACCTCCTCTCTCAGGAGGGATGAGGGGCTCACTGCACACTGGGTAAACCTCCTCTCTCAAGAGGGATGAAGGGCCCACTGCACACTGGGTAAACCTCCTTTCTCAAGAGGGTTGAAGGGCCCACTGCATACTAGGCGAACCTCCTCTCTCAGGAGAGATGATGGGCTCACTGCACACTGGGTAAACCTCCTCTCTCAGGCGGGGCTCGCTACACACTGCATATGTTTATTTCGAATTGAATATCAAACGCTCCCTACACTAAGATGTGGACCTGTGCATTGGCCCCTCGGGGCTGCATGACGAGTAACTGTGGATGATCTCATAATCGATGTACATGCCTGTCGGCCTCGGAGTGCCAGATGGAACATACTCCACCAATCGATGTAGTCGCTTTCGAAAATTAGAAATGCGAACATATTTATTGTGCTAGTCGAATGGACCCAATGTAATGCTTTTTTTGACAACCAATAAGAAACCTCGTTACATCACTCACGGGGTGCCCAAGGACACTTTAATTATCTTGCATACACCGCAGCGGGCTGTATAACTCTAATTTTCCCTTATTTCGGCCGCCACGGTGTATGGAAGGCACAAAATCAGCGGTTCCACGCCCCGTCACGGGACATGGAAGAGCATTTAACTGTTATTTGCCCCGTCACGGGTTATCCAACACACTTTTCTTGCCTTGTGTGCCCCGTGACGGGGCAAATAGACCCGGCCTATTTAAAAACAACACATTAACTATGAGGAAATTTCACAAAAGTAGCATGTGTTACTTTCATCACTGTAGCTACATAGGCTTGCTGTGTATATCTTAGATTTGCATGAATGCCATCATCTTGCATAATGATAATCCTAGAATAGTCACTTTCATCAATATATTGATCATATATTTGTGCAGCTTCGAAATTGATGTAGCGACTCCTTGATAGGACGCCATTGGCTACTTTCTCGTGGTCCTAATTCACACTTAATCAAACTAAATGTGATAGTTCTTCAAGTTGAGCAGGAAGCTTTTACACGAGAACTAGTTGCAGTTGTCCATCAATGAAGCTCCAACCACAATCTCATAGATGTTTATGATATTGTTATCTAGCCAGAGCTGTATTCATTGCTAATCAGGCCTAAAATATAACAGAAACAATATCTGGCAGGGGTTATTGACGAAGAGGATACATTGAAATACTCCAATTGGCTTAAGTTCTAGTTCTGGGTGTTTATGAATTAATTTAAATGTCTTTCTTTTAGAATTGATGTGCTGGTGTTGTGTAAGCCATTGAGACGGTTGCGTGGTACGATAAATATCACCAGTTTTAGGTTTACACAGCTAGGCATTGCTATGATGAGAACGTTTCGAAAGCAGAATGAGCAAGTTTACATCAGTTCCTATGATTACCACATTGTCAGTATCTGACAGTTTAATTGTCGTAATAACATTTAACGTCCCATTATGTACCTCAGTATTTTTCACACTTAAATACCAGTCTCATTGAATAGTCGAATGGCATTGTTCTTTACCAAAAGTGATGAATTTGAATATTGAACTGAAACTGTATTGCCCTCCTCCCTGATTCTGTACTTTATCTGTTATATATTCATCTGAGATAACATCGCAGTGGGCATGGAAATGTTTTTGATGTAGGATACATGTGTCTTGCATAGATTATTAGATGACCAATGTTTAGTACAAAAGAATATAATAGATAAGTAATAAATACTCTGTATGAATGATAATTAATCTACTATGTCTGAAGGAGACATATAGTTATTAGGGACCTAAATATCTTCACGTCCATCATATGATTTCATCACTTTATATATGGTAAGACCTATTGTCTTTAACATTCATACCTCTTCCTGCAAAATAGGGTGGTCTCTCGCTGCCATACCACTTCAAGACACAGCTGAACCTGTTGTGTTATTGTATATTATGTGAGAGTGAGAGCTTATATCTGATAAGACGCATGCATGTCCAGAACCTACTGATTCCTCCTACATTCTACCATATCACGACCACATGTAGAAAGTTTCTGTATTTTATGTTAATCTTCATAAAAAACAGCCTGATCGTGCTACGAACGGTATTATTGCCCCAATTACCACATATTCTGCATCATATCTTGTTGAAATAGTGTACCCAATAATCTTTGGTGACTTGTTCATGACACTCTATAGCATTTAGTTGCCAAGACATCTTCAGAAGATGGTGTATGTTCATACTATATTTATAAAATAAATTCATCGTCAGTATTTTCAACATTACCCTAGCGTGTCCTCAACCATTAATCTTATATGCCCAAAACATATATAAGTCAACGTCTGCACCAAATTACGGATTTCCGATATCGCGTAACTGTATTTTATCATAGTTATTGATGGTGATATCATCTAACTCATTCAAGTTAAGGGAGTAGAAATATGTGTAGCCTACATTACGGTTTTGTGTGGATCTCTGAGCCGATGGTTGGGATTTATTCGTTCAATTATGTCTGAAAACTGTGTTATCAGCGCATTACCAGGCTTTTGTACGGTATCTATTCTGATCAAAAATATAACAATTAAGATGATACTATTATCATGATTATGTAAATTGTTAATCTGATTGAGAAACATAATTTTTATGTGATGTGTACGTTTTAAACAGCACAATATACCTAGTTACTAGAATCATAAATTGTTAAACTTAAACGACTTCTTGTCTCAATAGGAACGGAGCATGTATGTGTGTCCTTATTGCCATGGTTATGCAGACTAACTTGATGAATTAACTTCATGTTTTGCTCAACCCTAGTACAGGGCTTGGGCAGGAGGGTGCCACTCGTGGCCAACGCACATTTAAATAATTGCTTTCTTCCTTACGGTACTGTAAAAACACGATGCAGGTGGATATCACATAGGCCACATACTGATAGGCCTAGAACAGATATATGGTGAGCGACAGGTTATCTTGTGCCGGACAGTGATCAACAATCATAAAATATTTTTTGTCAATAGTCTAAACATTTTTACAGCATGCCGGATATTACCGGTTCGTTTGTTTCCCTGGGCTTCTAAATGTGAAATAATGACTTTATTAGACATGTTAAATAAATTATTATTATTACACAGGCCTACGATGTGCCGTTTTCCTGGCGCAACATTTGTTTTTCCCCCATAACTTTGTGAAATATTGATAATACATGTTATCACGGCTCTGAATTGGTTTCCCGGGTGTGAGAAACCTATATGTAGACACCAAAAACACATCTCTACTTTATTTGGAAGCAAAGTTATAGCACATTGCCTTGCAGTGGCGGTCATTTTGGATTTTGTACTCTAGCGGCTAACGCACAAGGTGAAATTTAGGTGACTTCAAGTATGTTGCTCAGGTGGGTTTTAATACACCAAAATGATGTTTTTATGTTCATTGTAAGCCAAGCCGTGATGTAAAGTTGTGACATTTTCACTAATTTTGGCGACCATTTTGTTTTTGAATTTTGAGTGGGAAAAACACAAAATATAGCTTGGCATGGGGCAGATTTGAAATCAGCGTTCCCAAATTGTGTAAGAACAACTGCATGCCAAATTCTACTAAAAAAATGCCTTACCAAATCAGAAATTTCGAAAATGGGCCCTGACTAATACCGAAAAGCTAACTTTCATTTTGGACCATCCTCCACCGTTGAACAGACTTTAGTACCGTTGACGCGTTGTAATAGTAATACACGGCTACACTACAGTGTCAGTGGTATGTGATGGCCATGTGAAGTATCTGAGTATGAGGGAGCAGAATTTGATAGAATATTAGCTATTTTGAAAAAAATAACTGCGGCGACGGACTCGGTTTTGACATAAGGAGGTAGACTACTAATTATTCCCACTGTATAAATAATAAAGTTGAAATATAACGAAAACTTTTATTATCGTACTCCCACAGGTGTTATCGACCACGAGACTTGTACTGATAACTTCCTGTATCGACCAAAACTTGTCAACAATTCATTCTGCGGTTGCGAATTATTTACGTTTACTGACGCATTGTAGTCTAAATATTATAATAAACAGTTAAGCATGTGGGTGGTCGTACGATAAAATGCATATGGCACTGCTCAGATCAACCAGATTGAAAAATATTTTTCCAGCTATGTTTTTTGCTTGTTTTTTCGTCGCCCTCATTAACTTTTTTTAAATAGGTCAATTTTTTTTTATTTGGTCGCCCTCATTAACTTTCCCGGAAATATGGTCAATTTTTTATTTGGTCGCCCTCATTAACTTTTCCAAAAATAGGTTCAATGTTTTTTTTTCTTAAGTGCTTTTTTCCGCCCTCCCTCATTAGATTTTTGGATTTTTCCCGATCTAAAACAGAGAAATTAAACAAAGTGGCCTTATGTAGCTGTCACTATGACAATCAATGGGAGAGTAGGGCGTTAGTGGTTGTGATGGACTCACAGCTAGTGCTCGCTGACAGAGAGGTAGCGCTGCTTGCGTGTGTTACAGCTAAATCGACTGATCGTGCGCTCTTTTCGTGCTGACTCTTTAATGGCATCACAATAGAATTCACAACAATTAGACAGTCATCGGTACAAAAGCAATAAGTTGTCTTCGCGGCACTCAAGCACACATTCACAGCTAATAATATCTACGGTTATTACAGTTAGTGAGTGGACATTTACTAAATATCCACGTCTAAGATGGAGACCACCATTCCCTATATTAGGCCTACTGATGTATTAGACAATTTGACTGATACTGAAGGTGGCAACAGAAGCATCAATGTTACACAAGCGACAACAGGAGAAGAAGATGAATTAATATACAGTCGATATCTACTTAAACAGGGTAACAACCTGTTTTACTATATGACTCCGGTTGTGCTCGTCTCTGGAAATGTGGGAAACTTGATTTCCATAGTGATTCTGTGAAGCGCTTACTTCCGGAAGACTCCTTCCAGCCTGATGATGATTGTCTTGGCTCTGATGAACACAGGTAACCTTAATACTGGTGCACTCCACCTCTGGCTTGATATGAAGTATGAAATTAGTCTTAAGTACATTGACTTACTCTAATGAGCTTCCGTACGAATACAGGCTGGCGCTTCGTACTACAGCTCTAATACAGGCTGATCGAAAATCATTGCAAAGGGTGAGAAATCGCCCGAAACGTCCAAAAACTGATACTGAATGCAATATTTTTTATTGAATCGGCTTTATAGAACATTTACCTGCTTAAATGGGAAATTTTTGTGATGATCAAAGAAATCAGTAGACTGTAAAAGAAATTTTATTCCGTGTGGGGTGAAGAAAATTTTGTTGATCAACACTGATCAATGGCCACAGCAGTGGTCGACGCAGTGAAGTAATCTCAAGCATGCGCACTGAGGGGTACTGGCGACTTCGGTCCACCTGCGAAAATGCAGCAGGCATAAAGAAGCCCTGGCGCGTGCCCTTAGGGCACTTATGGCAGTCAGCCCACAGTGTGTAGTAATATAGCGAATATAGATATACAGACGCTTTCAATAACCCGCCATGCCCTATCACCCCCACATCAACATCTGTTCATCTTTCCTCGCATAATTTGACCACAACGTTTTAATGATATCACCTGATTACAATGTCACTTAAATGACTTTGTGCCGAAAAGTGATGTGAAGCAATAATTTACAATTACCGGTACTATGTAGGCCTAAACATATACAAACATGCTCTCTTCTCGGCTGCAATGGTTTATAGCCACATCTACTACATAAATGCACAACGAAACTAGACCTACACAGTGACAATTACATAGGAATCCAGTGGTTGGCCTGTCAACACGTGTGCGTACATAGTTAAAACAAAGATGGCTAAGCAGAAGAAAGATGTTAAAAATGATAGAAGGGCCTGTGCAAGCCTATTTTAGATAAAATTACCACTAGGTACGACAATTTTTTTGTCTGGGATGATCTCATTGAGTTTCATGCTTCAACTTTCACCATAATGCGCTGTCATGTCCCACGCATGCAAAACAAAGTCATTGAGTATAGTTCACAAAAAAAATTCAATAAAACACTATTTCTGGAAAGTGTTGCAGATAGTAATTTGAGGTCTTGTCTTACTCTAGAAGCCTCAGAGCATGGATGGAGATTGTTTACTAACAATTTTAAATCAACTACTGACCAGCATGCTGCTATTAAAAAACGCAAGGTTCGATCAAACCAGCCGCCCTACATAAGCACGCATATGCGTAAAGCCATCTGGATACGAAAACGCCTGTACAAAAAGTACATTACAAACAGGAATAGAGACACCTGGGAAAAGTACAGAACACAAAGAAATTTATGTGTAGATATGAGGCGTAAGGCTATGAGGGCTACTTGTTTGATATAACCACGCAGACTAAATGGAATTTTTGGAACTCTGTAAAACCTTTCTTCACTATTAAAAGTGGTACTGGATCAGGAGAAATTATATTATCGGAAAATAGTAAAATTATATTTGAACAAAGTGAAATAGCGGAAATTATGAATGATTTCTTTGTAAACGTAGCTGCCGACATTGGAAAAGATCACACTCTTTCTTACCTTTAAAATCATCCCAGTATTCTTGAAATTAACGAACATAATCAACGAATCACCTTTGATTTTTTTCCCACCACGAGTGATGATGTTTCTGAAATTTTAAAAACTCCAGCTATAAAAAGCTAAGTGAATTTCCCCGAAATTTTTAAAACACACTGGCTCTGAAATAGCACCTATTATTTCTGGACCAATAAATAAATCTATTGATCAGGGGTGTTTTCCCAGCGTTTTAAAAAAATCATCAGTTGTTCCAATTTGTAAAAAAGCTTAAAATCTACAAAATGGTAACTACCGTGCAACAAGCCTTCCACGAATTTTGGCCAAAATTTTTCGAGAAAGTATTAGCACACCAGATTTCTCCTTTTTCTAAATGTTGCACATTCTCCACACCTCTCTGCTTTTCGTCTGGGCTATAGCTGTCTGGGCGCCTTGCTCGGTCTATTAGAGCATTGGCACAAAGACGGTGCCAAAATGAAAATTGGAGCTATTCTAATGGATCTAAGCAAAGCGTTAGACTATATGCCTCACGATCTGCTGGCGGCAAAGCTGTAAGCCTATGGTGTTCAGCCCAAATAGTCTAAAATTATTTGATCATATCTTTCCAACAAACAACAGCGTGTCCGTGTTGGCGAAAAGTACAGTTCGTGGCAAACCACCAACAAAGGAGTTCCACAAGGATCTGTTCTCGGTCCTAGATATTTTTCAATGTTTTTATAATTGATCTTTTTTATTTTGTCAAAACTGTCCTGCTTACAAATTATGCAGATGATAACACTCCTTCTTATGCAAATAAAAAATTCCAAATTGTTAAATTATAGCTGGAAAGGGAAGCAGAAAAATGTATCTGGTTGTTTGCCATAAACTGCATTAAAGCCAATCTGGACAGATTTCTGGCTATTTTATTAAATTGCGAGAGTGAGGACAGTCATTAACTAAACGTAAATGGTTGCTCCATCGAGCCAAGCAAAAAAGTAAAACTGCTGGGAGTGAGACTGGACAATCGGCTAGTTTTATTCACCACACCAATGAATTGTGTAACAAAACAGGGAGACGAGTGAATGATCTGAAGCGACTATGCCATCACATCAGTCCAGATGTGAAGATGGCCATTTCAGAGCTTTTATCTCGATCAATTTACAGTACTGCCCAGCAATATGGCACCATTGCTCGGTATCAAACACTCGAAAAAAAATCAAGAACTGGCTCTGCGATATATCACAAATGGCTATAAATACGCCTACAGATCTTTGTTGTTGAGTCAGACCAGCTTGCATTCCCTGGAAGAGGGACGACAACAACAAATAACTATTCAGACCTTCAAAATGATAAATAACCTTTCGCCACCATACCTTCAGGGTCCAATCACAACTCAGAAATTTATTCGAATTCATAGAAATTATGTGAAAGCCCTAGAAATACCTTTTTACAATAGAGTTAGACACGGAACAAATTCATTTTCCTTTTTTGGCACCTAGGAAAATCTACCAGAGCAAATTCATACACTATCTGATCTTCTTTCTTCCAGGAAAGTCATAGCTACTGGTCTGTACACAACAGGAGACTAGAACTTTTTTGTCACCACTGAGAAAATAACTGAAACCGACACTATCCTTTTACATTAATTTACATAAATCCAAGATGGCCGCCAAAAGCTTTTATGGTCTCACCACACAAAACTACGCGCATACCATTATAAAATTTGAGAGCTGCACCATTACACACAAAAAGTGGCTATTAACAGTAACCTCCAAGATAAATAGTAGCATTACAGATATAGTTATTGATATAAAATTACTTTTGATTATTTAATATGATGTTTTATTAAAAAAACATTAGATGAGGTATAAATAACGTGTATTTTTTATGATATCAATAACAAGACATATGTGTAAAATAAGTTGATGTGTTCAGGGAAATTGTTCACAAGGAAAATAAAAAATAAATGTTCTATCAATGTGATATTGAAATAGTATGTTCTTCTGGTTGTATTCGGAGACGATCTTCCTACTTATGAGCTAAGGTGTTATTTCACTACATGAATGGAGGCCTACTAATTATAAAATGTGGCTCCTGATGCTTAATTAATTTACATCGGTCTATTTAGATTTTATCTCTTTGAGAATGTTGGGAGGGCTGAGCGTATACATGGGATATAGTACTTCTATAAGAGAGGTATTATGTGTGGGACATTATTTTGCACATCAGAAGGAGTGTTCAGTATCGTAGTAATTATTTCATTCCGGGTCACCAGCTGATCATACAATATATAACAGGACACAAAGGAACTAGATTTAAGAAGCTTGATATACTCCAGATTAACTTTTTAATGGGTTTGACTTTCTACCATTCATTTCTACAAACTGTTCTCTATTACTAAGGTAAGATTTAAACCATTGTAGCGAGGAAAAGTTACACTTGTAAATTTTAAGTTTTTTAATTAGAATATCGTGATCTACTAGATCAAATGCTATGCATAAGTCTATAAGCAACACCCCTATTGCATTGTCTTTATTTAGTGCTGAGAGCCAGGTATATACCATAAGGGTAAGTGCAGTCTCACATGAGTGATTGACCTTAAAACCAGATTATTTTTTGATAAAGTAAATTGTATGAGGTCATATATTCATAGAAAGGAATCAAGACGTGTTTTTCTTATATTTTAGAAGCTATTGGTTAAATCGATATGGGTCGATCATTGCATATGTCTTCCTTTGAATCTTTTTTTATTGATTGGGGTAACTCTTGCCACTTTTCAAACGTATGGGAAACACCCGGTTTTAATACTAGAATTGCAAAATCTTCACTATTGAATCAGTAATATCAGGAGCTATTAATTGTATAAATCTTGCACTTATATCATCATGACCTGTCGATGTGTTCCCTTTTCTCTCATTTATGTACTTTAGTAAAAACTGGTGAATAATTGAATACATTTTAAAACTATAATTTTGTGGAACTTTTTGTTCTCTGAATTGCTCGAGTTCAGTTTCGTATTATCAAACAATAGTGGTACCGGTACTCCGACGCAAAGTAAATCTTTGTCCTCGGCGCATCCTAAAAAGAAAAACTAGAGAGCCCTGGTAGTAAACATAAACTTTTGTCTCAGGGACAAAAAAGCGGCACTGCAATCAGCCTGCGATTATCTTCAGCCTGATGTGATTATTGGATGTGAGACTAAAATTACGAACAACATTTTCACATCTGAAATCCCACCCCCACAATACGTTACAAACACATACCGCAAGGACAGAACGTCACACGGAGGGGGGGGGGTCCTGATGGGAATTGGAGATGGCTATGTTGTCAACAAAGTCGACATTGACGCAGACTCAGGGCAGACTAAAATTACGAACAACATTTTGAGTTGAGCTTCCAGGTGGGAAGCCACTCCATATATGTAGTTTTTACCGACCACCTAGTAGTGGTGTGAACCCATTGTGCAGCCTCGAAAATTCTTTTGAAAAAATCACTCAATCAGGACAGAATTTAGTAATTTCTGGGGATTTTAACTGTGGTGATGGTGATTGGGACTCTAGCACAGTAAAACCAGATGCTTACGACTGTGCTCCCAATCAAAAACTTCTAGATATTGCGAATAATTGTTCACTAACAAATGTCCAACAGCAAGCTGCACGTCGGAGTAGAGCCCTAGATATATATCTTACCACCAACTCTTTCTCTAGTAAAAAGTGTAACAGTGGTCCCAGGCATGTCAGATCATGAAGGCATGACAGTGATTGACACTGACATCCGTCCTACCTATTTAAGACCTAAACCTAGAAAGAATAATATTTTTTCTAAGGCAAACTGGGATCAGATCCAAAAGGACACAGCAAAATTTAGATTTGATTATCTGAAAAAAACATACTCCAGGATCAGTCAATACAAATTGGACTTTATTTAAAAATCATGTTTAGGCAATGTTATCAAAATATGTACCATCTAAACAGCTATCTACCCGGCACAATTTACCTTGGTTTGATAAAAAGGCTAAGTCTAACCAAAAAATATATAACAGAGCAAAACTCACCGATAACACAAATGATTGGCAGAAATACCGGAATGTCAAAAAATCCACAAATCACCACTTGAAGAGATCACATCGACACCACGTAAATAGTAAATTATCTGATGCTTTAGAAAACAATAATACAAAACCTTTTTGGTCGTACATTAAGTCCTTGAGGAATGACAATAATGTGGTGGCCCCTATTAAGGTGGAAGGTAAACTACATAGTGACCCTACCCAAAAGGCAACCCTTCTAAGCAAACAATTTCAATCTGTATTTGTCAAAGAAGACCACAAAATTTCTGTACCAAATTTGGGTGATACCACTGCCCCTACTATTGGTGATCTGAAAATTACAACTAAGGGATCCCCAATATATTTCTAAAACAGACAGCGAAAGAGTCTGCTTCTGTTCTTGCAGCTCTCTTCACTCAATCGTTACAAACTGGAAATTTACCGGGTGATTGGCTCTCTGCCAACGTTAGCCCAATTTTTAAAAAGGGCCTGGCTTCAAACTATCGATCGGTCTCCTTGACATGTGTTTGTTGTTGTAAGCTCATGGAGAATATATTGGTAAGACACATGTTAAGGCATTTTGATGACGAAAACATAATTTCAGACAAGCAGCATGGTTTTAGAAAGGGTCACTCTTGCGAAACCCAGTTGATTACTATCGTAAATGATCTGTTAGCATCAGCCGATGTGGGGAACCGTGTGGATATAGCCATCCTGGATTTCTTGAAGGCATTCGACATGGTTTCTCATCGCAGACTGATGTCCAAACTAGATCATTATGGTATAAGAGGAAACATCCATAAATGGATTTCATCTTTCCTTAACAATAGAAACCATAAGGTCGTGATTGATGGATATAGTTCGGATACAATTTCTGTAGACTCAGGGGTGCCTCAGGGATCGGTCTTGGGTCCAATACTGTTTTTGGTCTTCATCAATGACCTGCCTGATCTCGGTAAATCACAATGTCGCCTGTTTGCTGATGACCGCCTTGTGTACAATGAAATTGAAATTTTAAATGACTCTTTGCAGCTACAAAAAGATCTTAAATTACTTGAAAATTGGGCTGAGGAATGTTTTTTGTTGGTACGGCCTAGTCATATTAGTTTGATGGTGTGATGGTACGGCGGGCGGGTGTGTTGATGTCTTTCCGGTCAATGTGAAGGCTGTTAGAGTCGCTGCTGTACTATGAAATGATGGGATACGTCGTAGGCTGATGTCGTTGCTGTTTACAAGCTTGTTGATTCAGCGACGCCGTCACTTGCTGAGTCATAGTTGGCCTTGTAACTACAGGCCTACCTGGTAAGGCCACTATGTTTTTTCTCTGTTTTAGATGAGCGCGCGCATTAGATTTAGGCAGCGCATTTGCGCATTGGAATGTTGCCGATTTTCAAAAAAGCCCAGTTATTTTCGGGAGATAAAAAACATTCCAAAAAAAACAAGTTTATTTTCGGAGATAAAAAGTATTTTTCGAGCTATGTTTTTTTATGCTTGTTTTTCACTTCGCCCTCATTATTTTTTTTTTAAATACGTTCATTTTTTATATTTTGTCGCTCTCATTAACTTTCTAGCAATTTGTCCATTGTTTTTTTCAATTTGGTTGCCCTCATTAACTTTTCCAAAAATAGGCTCAATGTTTTTTCTCTTAAATGTTTTTCTCCGCCTCTGATCTAAAACAGAGAAAATTAAACATAGTGGCCTAAGATAAGGTTAGCAAGCCTTTCACACAACTGCTTGCGCCCACGTATATTTTAGTGTAATCAGTAGTCACGATTGTTCGGCCGATATGTGTCCGGTGCTTGGTGGTTAGACTAAGCATTAATATTAACAAAATGAATTTACATATGAGAAACGTATGTAAATATTAAAAATACTTCAAATAAAGGTTATTTTAGCTTTGAATGACCCCCAACATCATTTGTCAAAGTGCGCTTTAAGACTCATTTTGCCATATCGGGTCACATATGCTATCAAACAAAGTAAAGCAGGGGTCATCTTGGATTTATGGTAAGGAGGATCAAAATACTTAGTTTTATTGTTTGTTCTCATGTTAAACCTTTTGTGTAATCATTAGTAGCCTAGCTAACTACAAAGCATAATATTATAGCCCAGGCCCGTAGCCAGGGGGGGGGGGGGTCAGAGGAGTCGTACGATCCCCCCCCGGAGGAGTCGTACGACCCCCCCCCCATGCAAGCTGAAGGTCCACAATTTGGCCATCCCTTGTCGCCGATTTTCGGCCAACTTGAAAAACTTTGGCTTAAAGTTTGAAGAATATGGATAAACATTTTACCAAGTCATTGTCTCGTGTTTTGCTATGTGGTTGACGTCTGTAGCCGTATTAGCATAAGCCTATTGTGACTAGAAAAAATTGCTAAGCCATCTAAGGGGCCGACCATTTATTACTAGGGGGGGGGGGGTATGGTTTTTTCGTAAAAAAATAGTTTGTTATATAGTGTGTGGGAAAAAAATAATTTGTTCAGTTATGTTCAAGAAAAAGATAGGTTGTTGACAGCCAGCAGATCTTTCCAAATCTGCTGGGAACTGCCAAAGAAAGGCAAAAATGTCCTCGCCCTGCTCGGGTCAAACGTCTCATGCGAAAAGGTGTTATACTGGCATACTGGAATGGGATTAAAGGTCTAGTCAACTGTTAAATTCGCAGTTCAGCTGTTTAAGCATAAAAAATGTAATGTGGATGTATAGTAGAGCATTGCAACGAACACAGCTAGCCACATGAGCATGCTGTGTTATGGTGTTGACATTACTTTGATGGACACATGTGTGAGTGTTACTTGTAGCAACATGCACCATATGACAGACTTTTTCTATGAAGGATCTGATTGGTATTCCCTGAGGTTACAACTAGGAAATACATTTCCAGATACCTGGCACCTATGTACGTTGTAAAATGTTATTAAACACAGAAAATCACCTTTCGGACACGTTACGGTGCTGACAATTGTCAAACTCGGATTACAAAAAATAATATAATGGATGCACTTAGGAGAGTGATTTTTTTCGCCAACACTGTTCACATTGATAGCGAGCTGCTGGCATGGGCAGCTACATTTAACAGCCTTTAATTTAGGTGTTCTATATACAGGATACTAAAGTTCACAGCTTGCAAAGAATGGCTCATATATTCAACTCATAGGCCTAAAAATACACATAAATTCAAAATGACACATGATCGTAATGACGTTAAGGGGTAGCCTATTTAATTTAGCGTAGGGGAGGGGGAGGGAAAATTGTGTTTGAAAGCAGGAAGTGCGAAATATGGGGGTTTTATAATTAAAACAAATTAGGAGAGGCATAATTCCCTCGCACCACCCTACTGGCATGACTGGCGGCTGCCGAGAGTGGAAAAAAGGTCCAACTTCTGGCCTAAAACGACCCCCCACACAAAAATCCTGGCTACGGGCCTGTAGCCAAACATGTTAAAATAAGGTCAATATATGCCGAAAAATGATAACCAAATAAGGTAAAACAGCATCCATTTGGGATGTATGCAAATGAGTTTAAGCATGTGTGGCCTACATTCAACTTTTATTTACATTCTGTATGATCATCCCGAACTATAGAGTCTAATTTGGGGCAAATATGCTAAACAGATCTCACCGCATGCCAACAAATGACGAAATATGTTGCAAATAAGGTCAAATTGCGGCTATATTGGATTATTGCAAAACACATTTTGAATTCACAACACTTTAACTTTCCATCTATAAAATTGCCAGTGGATCTGAGGGGTCCCTGATAGGCCTGTGGCCTCTAAGCGTGTGGGCGATAATACATGCAAGTCTATGGGATTCCGGAATGTGATTGTAATTACTTGTGCAAGACCATCACACACGTGTTCATGTTTTCATACTGGATACAGATCATCATGCTACATGTGACACGCTGGTATCGGAGCTGTTTTTCAGCGCAGATTTAGCATACAGCCAGTGATGCCGTCCACTTTCCCTGTTGTTCCCAAAGGGCACAAACCGGGGCCTCATTAAAAGTAGTTGATCTGGTCTACCCAGAATTCAACGGGTCACGAATGGGCGACGCTAGCCACTACATCCATGACATCTTCGTGAAACAGGTGTGTTTCGGAAATTAAAAGTGTTTTTCACGGATAATAATATCATTATTATACTGACAAATTGAATAAAGGTAAAGTAAAATATATATTATGCATGATTAGGTTTGTGATGACACTGTAAATACACTATCATTGCATTTAGCAGTGTTTGAAAAAACGTCACCACGCTGGATGATCAGAGGTTACCTGGTCTGAGAGTGACGAAGCCACCAGTTGGCAACCATTCGTCCGGCCAGACCCCTGGTTAAACATTGACCACAACGGCCGGCTGCAAGATCCACCTGTTTGCGGTTTACTTCTTCGGCTGCATGTGTGGCTGGTCTATTGTGCTGATGACAGTTGAACGAGCTATATGTGTCATCATTCCTTTGAGAGCACGTGAAATCTGCAGCCGTAAGAGAATGGGCATCGCTTTGATTAGCGTCACCGCCTCTGTATTCCTCTCCTTTCTTTACTTGCTGATTTATGTACAGATGTACGCTGGAATGAGGTATGATGAGTTTACTTGGGAACCAGTCTATTACAAATCTTGCAGAGTAAAAGATGAATACTATGATCGTATAAATAGAGTTTTACACTGGCATGACATGCTGCTGAGTAGTGTAATACCAAGCTGTCTGATATTCATAGGTAACGGTCTTATAATCTACCACCTAACGAAGGCCCAAATCCAGAGGCGTATGACTATGCATGTAGACAGCCAGAATCAAACAGGATCCAGCTCCATCACCCTGATCCTGGTAACAGTCAGTGTGACCTATCTCATAACAACGCTACCAGTCACCATTTATCTCCATCGCTGGGACAAGTGGTACGACCTCACCACAGTAGAAGGAGCTGTGAAGGCACATTTCACCTACGCAGTTGTTCACATGCTCTACTACGGCAACAACACGATCAATTTCTGGCTCTACTTTCTGAGTGGAAGGAAATTCAGAGAGGCTTTCGTCGCTATATTTTGTCCATATCGCAAAAAGACTAAGAAAACAAAAACTACCGCCAGTGGAGTCACAGCTACTTCCACCGTGGGTGAAACACAGAGTACATCCAAATTTTGGAACACATATGGATATTGACCACAATGTGACGGGCATTTGTAATGAGGGCCTAGTGTGCTCATATCAGATTTGACCAGATTAAACTTGGCAGATTGGACAGCAGCTACTGTTTTTCAAGATCACTTGTGTTTATTACTGGGAGAATGTCAATTGTTATTGCTAACGGCTTGTATTTGTTATTGGGAGAATTCCAATTGTTTACTTGCTAACAGCTTGTTTTCGCTAATGTGACTATGTCAATTGTAAATTGCTAACGGATAGTGTTTGCTCATGAGAGATTGTCAATTGTAAATTGCTAACGCCTAGTGTTTGCTCATAAGAGATTGTCAATTGTAAATTATTTTCAGCTTGTTTTTGCTAATGGGATAATGTTAAATATTGTAAATTGCCCCTTATGTTTCTTATATGGAGAATGTCAATTGTAAAGCTAACGGTTCATGATTTTATTTTATTTTTGAATTTTCAGATTTAAAAAAATAATTTTTATCCACATTTTTATGAATCCGATGGTAACCCAAAAAAACATGTTGTATACCAAAACACCTTCTAAAGGACGTTTTAATGTTCCTACAGCACTGGACCAACGTGTTGATGCCGTCGGCCCAGCGTTGAGCAGACAATTAGTGTTGTGTGGGACCCCCCCCCCCCTGATCAACGCGTTCCCAGACCAATTAAAGGCGGTAGCTATTGGTGCAACTATGTGGTTACTTTGATCATGCAGTCTGAGATGGTAAGTATTTGCGGTGTGGTATGGTATGCATGGTGTAGTATGCATGGTGTGTGTTGTATGATGTAAACAAACTTGCTTACATGACAATACACGTCTTAGAAATAGAGCTAGTTTCGTCTTTTCAGTGCTTTAACATTGATTTTTTTTATATATTTTTATATAATATAAGATCAGCAGGCTATATACAAATTATATTTTCAAAATTGACAAAATTGAAAATTCTCATCTCAAGGAGCCGCTTTAAAAAAATGCAGAAGGTAAATATTATTCTATGTTGCTATTATATAATAAGTGTAGTATGTGTTGACAATATGTATTTATTACCACAATCATAGAGCTGCATTGTAGCGTTTGTACAATGGAAGGGTGAAATTATTGTTTATCTCATTCAATTTTTTTATTGTTTCAATTATGTGAAACGCAGTGACGTCACTCGGTGAAAACAAGGTTTTATAACACCCCTCCCCCCTACTTCATTCTGTGAAACGCAGTGACGTCACTCGGTGAAAACAAGGTTATATAAGACCCCATCCCCCATACTTCATTGTATCAGCCAGCTCGGTGAAAACAAAGGAGGCTATTAAGGTCATTGAGTTTCACAGAATATTAATTATCCGCCCAATTCAACATATATGTAGCAGCAGTCACCACAATATTTATTTGGAAAGTGTTTTTTACTTAGACGTTGTGCGACAATACGACGATTAACGCGACTTTGTTTTATTTTTTGTATTTTATTTGTATTTTACTCGATGTTGGGTAAATGTTGGGCCAGCGTCGTAGACGGTGGACCAACATTGATCCAACGTCGGGTCCTTGTCTCGTGTTTGCTGGGATGAGCCATCGAATTTATATTAGGCCTATATTTATTGCCTCTGCGTATTTGTGTGTGCCTATAAATGCATCCATGTCAATAAATACAAAATGAAAATATGAAGATTAGAAAAAAAATAAACGCTTTAAATGTCCAGTGTAGTTCCCACCAATATTTGACAAATCCATTAACTATCTCAGCAAGGCGAATTCGACCAAATATTTTTTTAGCAGCCATCACAATCGTCAAACAGTAGTGCCCGCATGAGATACCTGCTATCGCTGAAATATTTTTTTATATGCCAATTAAGAGACTAAAGGTTTTCTTCATCATAAATCATCATAAATGTCTTATTTAGCTCTTTCCGCTTCATTTGAATGTACCTATATATCTACGCTTCATTTGTGTCTGATGGTCTTAAGGCCATTGTAGCCTAAATATTTTATTTTTTTAGTGCGGGGAATTATTTTGATGCCATTTTGATCCCCATATCATCAAACCTTACATTAATTTGGCCACTAACGAATAAATGCTCGTTAGCGCGTTTCAGGAAAATTTGTCCATCAGATATTTTTTTAATTTCGGCATATGCTCAACTAGGTCAGCCAATGACCTGAGTAACTTTTGGGAGCAATCAATTTCAAAATGCCCGTTTAGTGGCCATTTTGAATTTGCATAATTTTGTGATATTTAAGCAACAGTTGCGTTTTTAAAAAGTGCTAGGAAAACTAATATATTCACGATTATATTTGTGATTAGAGCTTAAAGGGTTTTGGTTGGGATGATGATGGCCCAGCGTTGCAGACTGTGGCCCATCATTACATCAGCATTGGGCTAATGTATCGTGTTATCTGGGAAGTGGCCTTTCTGGCATCAGGGTAAGAAAGCGTCACCCGCAATATCCCTGCAAACGAGACAATGTAGAGCCAGTGTCGAAGGCTGTAGTTCAACATTAAACAGCATTGCAGGGAGAGAATTTTTTTCAACTAGCCCACAGGAGTAGTAATGACAAAACTTTATTAATAATTTTACTAGCCCTGTATAATATATCCATTAAAAAATAATCATGCAAGACAGCAATTACGAGACTCACAAACTTTATTTTTTCAAAAGATAACATATGGTAACTTTGCACAAGTTCAATATCACTGAATGAATTCACTCATTTAAACCAGACATCACCTCAAACAAACTGCAAATGGCTCCTAAAACTGGTTTAATCATTATTAGGGTCCATGTCAAAGTCAGACAGATTTTCTGACAGTGAGCAATTAGATAACTGTGGAAAATGTTTAATGGACATGACGGACATGGAACAAGAAATATAGGGCCTACATAATATATATAAAACATATAATTCATTAAAAAAATAATAATCTGCCCTATAACATGTAGACATATTAACATTAAACTGAAAATAGCAGGTCACATGATACTAAAACATGAAACATACATAAACATACATAATATATATAGGCTAAAACATATATTATTATTATTATTATTACAAAACCATTTATAAAGTGGTCCATCCAAAAAATATTCTAGATCGCTGTACATACTAAAAACAGGATAAAAATGAAAGTAGACGAAGCTATGTAAAAGTTAATTAGAATAACATTTAAAACTTCAACTTAAACTTATAGTACTGATCGTATGTTGGGTTTCTGGAACCACGTCTATATCTGATTCCAATGGTTTGAGTTTCTGCTGTGCAATGATTCTACTTCTTCTTGTGCTTCTTCGTGGTCTGGAGCCACTTTTCTTCTTATATTTAGCTGACTGCTGGGAGGGAGGTTGGCTGTCTCTGGTCCCCTGGACTGATCTACGAACAAAGCTTTTAGACTGAGACTCGGCAACAGATGCGCTGTCAACTTCATCTTCCAACAAGATCAGCAGTTGGGGATCTTGCGATGAAAGTAACCCAAGCAGGGAATCACTCAGTTCACTGTCCCAGCGCATGGTGGTGTTGTTGTTGTAAGCAGTATATATGTCATCACTCTGTTGAGTTGTTACCCTTCACAAATGTTGATGACGAACATAAACAGCACAATCACAATTACATTTAATTATACTGTATTATTTATATTTATTTAAACAACTGATTTGCCGACACCATTATATTTACGAGTAACAGAAAGGAAAAGGTAACAATATATCAGTAAAGGTATATTTTTTTAACAACCAATCCGCCTACATCACATTTACGGGACACAGAAAGAGAAACTTTATCATCAGTAATGTCAGCTAAATCTCTTGCAATATCTGATTTTTGATTTTAGAAGTAACCCATATTCTTTAGGAAATATAAAATATTTGTGGAAGTGATAATCCCTGAAAACGCTGAATTGTGAAAGCCGCCAACATCACATTTGAGAAAAAATCATTATTATCAGTTACAGTATATCTCTTGGAATATCTGATGTTTGATATTATAAGTAACCCATAGTCTTTAGGAAATATAAAATATTTGTAGAAGTCATAATCCATGTAAACGCTGACTTGTGACGGCCGTCTGGGCATGTCTGGGGGTATATGCCCTAGACATGCCCAGAACCCCTTATTGGGCGAGCGAAGGAAAACGCTCTCAATAACCCACCATGCCCTATCACCCCCACCCTCACATCATCATCTGTACATCATTCATCTCATCAATTGACTACAACGTTTTTATCGTATTACAATGTCACTTAAAAGACCTTTTGTGCCGAAAAGTGACGTAAAGCAAAGATTTACTACTACTACTACTGACTTGTGAAAGCCGTGAGTGTTGGCATGGATGTGTTATATGCGCGTCACCTGGTATCAGCGCGGATATTTTTTTAGCGCTGTTCAAAAGTCAAAGGAGGAGGTGTGATGGTAGGGTCACTGTCAACGCATCAACATTGCAGAGATTTAGGAATTTAGTGCTAGCAATTGTTCTCATAATCACAGTTTATAAAACACTATACTTTTATAGAGGGGGCAAACTGGCGAAATAACAACATAACTGACTTATTAATTGGCTAATATTAAAAAGCAACATAGATGTGCTAAAGACTTAAAGGGTAACTATAAAAATATATATCAAGAATTATTAACTTTTTATAACAATAGATTGGCGAAATAACATTAGCGAATAATATATAATATACGTTTTTAAACACGGTCTTCTGTTATTATTCTGTTATTATTACAACAACGATCTTGTTAGGCGTATGCCTATGCGTAAATTATATTTTATTCAAATCAGATTTTAAAACATATATCTTATAGGCCTACATTTAAGTGATCATCATCAAACATAATCAAATATCATTAAAGACAATTTAATAGGCCTACCAACCCATCCCCAAAGGTGTAACACACATGACCAACTCATCCCCAGCCCTCCAACAGCTATAACCAACTCATCCCCAGCCCGTCAACACCCATACAACTCATCCCCAGATATACTGGGGGATGAGTTGGTATAGGGGATGAGTTGACTGCACACCGATGAATGACTTGCACTTGTCATCATACATGACAAAGAAAGGATCGGACGATGTAAAGTATTTTTTGCCGAAAAAACGGCAGAAATAGGCGCCGTATAACTTGGCAAGTTGAATGGAGATGGAAAAAATAAAATTTAGTCACCAAATATTTTTCAAATGGCAAAAAACATGGTTCGCGATATTGGGCGTACGACCTATATAGTCTATGGCCTCTATGTCTATGACACAATTATCTGGAGCGCATGCTTTTCATCGATTTCTCCCGCCAATTCTGAACCAATTTCATTGAAATTTTGCACAGGACATTTACAAGTCATGTAATTTCGCGAAATTATATTTAATATTTCAAAAGTTAGACTATTTGACATGTAATAAAATTCCAGAATTAAAGTCTGTCCGTCGGTGGGGATGGTCCAAAATGAATATTAGCTTTTAGTGGGCTGCATATATGGTTTGACCCCGAAAAAATTGCTACAAAAGGTTTCTCAACGGATTGTTGTAGTATTAGGTGAGCTTAATAACATATAAAAAGTTTATCAAAATCTGCCCATGCGAGAAGTATAATTTTCAAGATGGCGCCAAATCATAAAAAATCCAATGATTTACTCATTAATCTTCCAAAATGAACTTTTTTTGTGCATTTTCACTTCCGTTGGGGTCTAATATGGTACATAGTGTGCTTGATTAACAGTACAGTCAATATATGGTATTTAAAATCCAAGATGGCGGACCAATATGGCCGCTAAACGGCGAAAATCGAAGAGATTAATAACAATCATTCAATAAGTCATTTATTAGCTACAACATGTTGTTTAAGGGATATTTTACTATTATATTCTATTCACTTAGTCATTGGCACACTCTTCCTCATGTATATATTTATTATGTGGATTCTCACAATTTTCAACTTGACATTGTCCACATGCGGGAGTGCATGGAAGTCCATATCCTTTGCAACTACAGCGTGGTGTTCGGCAGGCAGTGGTGCAATTGCAATGGACCATCTTCAGCAGACTGTCTGGAGCAGCAGTTTTGTCAGTCATTACTGGGACAAAGTTGTCGTCAACCAGTTTCCACCCCCAATCTGTTACACTTAAATCACTTTGCTTTCCAATCCATACCATAATCTGATAATAAACTCTAAAAGAATGATATTTAGTTGGTAGAGGGGAGGCGTTCTCGGGTGACAAACGATTTGGCTGAAACAATTTTTTTTGAACATTTTATAGCGTAGAGATGTGAGTGGTTCCTCACTGTTGCCTCCAAACATAACTGCCATCATTTTCATTCCAAGATCCTCTATGACAGCATTCGTTTGATTTGGAAGCAGAAAAGCATTCACACAGGAATGTATAGTAGAATTTCTTTGTGCTATTTTCGGAAGTGCAGATTTCTTTCCAATACTAAAAATGCGCGAAGTTGTATCACATCCTGTGAAGCTGTGAATGAATAAAAGCTGAGAGCATAAAACATCACGGCCCATTACTTTTGTCATCTGACAAATATCGTACACCTTGTGAATTGTGGCCTTATCTGAGCAAAAATAAAGATCTTTACCATTTGTCTCTGCATGGTAGAGAAGAAGTATAAGTAAATCTGTATCCTCCCCTATCAAGGTTGTAGATTGAGATTTTGATGACATTATTGCAGTCTTAACAATGTCGACATCTGCATCACTTTCTGTATTGACCACAGTACAACCCTTCTTCTTAAGCTTATCAGTCACAGTATCAATAAGTGACTGTTTATTACAATGTCTTGAGAGTAAATCTTCCTTTTTTTCCAACAAACTCAGTTTGTTCATTAAAATGAACAATGGGGTGGGTGTTCAGCCTACGTCTCTGGTGGGTGTTGTCTTTGATTGAGTGACCTTCTCTATAACCATCAAAAACTACAGTTGCTTCGCCATAATGACATAAGGGGAAATCTGCATATGACTGTGCAATGGCACCATAACTGTCACCCCTTTTCCATGGCAAGCGATGAATAAGGGGTCCTCCATCCAGGATATAATGTTCAGTTGATGGAAAAGAATCAAGTACACAGTCTTATTTGATTTCTTTTTTAAGAAATTAGTGATCGTATTTGCGAGTTGAGGCTTATCAGCTCTTCCAAGTATATATTTTGCTTCAAAAAGCGCTGTTGGGAATGGGCTGAGCTCATAACTCATCATATCTTTTAATGAAATCTCACCTGTTTTTGACATGACTACAAATCGTTAAAATAGCAAAGCAGGATCAATAGCTCGATCTTTAGAAATTGTAATAATAGACTCGTCTGCAAGGGTTTTTGCTTTGTCTTTTCGTTTAAATGAGATAACAAAAACAGGTTTTCCAGCCATGTTATCAAGTGCCAAATTCGTATACATTCACAACATCACTAGCAACTTCACCGGATACAATGTTTCAGGGGAGAATGGCGTGCAAGTGGAGAGTTTTTTCTTTATTTTTTCAAGGTCGGCGAGATCTCGTTTCAATCTTGCTTCTGTTGATTCTCGGTGCTGCTCGCTTGTAGTGTAGTTGAGATCATTAAATTGTTGCATAGACAAGTTATATTATGTAATGTGTGTGGACATGACCCACAATGTACGCATGTTTTCTGTCATACCACTTCCATGACTCAGGCCTCCATCCATAAGCAACTTGTTTCAGACTGTATATGCAGTTCTGCCTTCTTTGTGTCAATTGTGTCTTTAATTGACGTCAGTACATCCAACGCAACAACACTCTCCATTGTGACTTTCTTTGCCATCAAGGATGAGTATATTTCTTCTGCCTGATCCAACAATGTCTTGAACTGTGAGTCAACTTGTAGCAGATCTGAAACAACTAGGTAATTGAGAGATCTATCTATCAGAAGATGTCCACGGAAGGCTCTTTGAACTGATTTGCCTGTCATCATATGTTGTACAGCATTCCCACCATAGACAACTTCCATAATGCTTCTAATCCATGTACCTTCCGTAAGTGTTCCTATTGCACCAAGAAGACTCGTGAATGTGTGAAAACAGCCGAGCATCAAGACTATATTTTTCAAGTTGCTGTTGGCTGGTGCATCTACAATAATTTCAGCCGCTTTCCAATAATGGGGTTAATCAAAAGTAATGATAGGTGGCATGTTATGTTTGCTGGCGAAATTACAAACATAGTCAAGGGTGGACAAAATACAAGACTTGACTCCTGAGTATAAGTCAATCATTGGCATGGATACAATAGCTGATTTGCCAGGGTGTTCTTGTCCCTGGTGAGTAATGTGCATATCGGTACTTCCTTGCCAACCAGGGAGGTACTGGGATGATTGCTAGTAGTAGTACTTTTCGCCCCCATCCGGGGAGGGTCATTAGGGATCTGTTCCGTCTGTTGAATGCTGTGTACGGCATTGTACGGAAGCACTAGTCTACAGCAATCATCCAAGTGCAGCTGCAGCCTCTTCGTATCTGGCCATAATCTTCAGGCGGATTGCCAGTGGCGTACCCTGGTTCCTCCGCTCAACAGCGGAGCCAATGCAGCACCCTCATCAGTGCTGGCGCTGGTGTAGGCCGGGTAGCCTTAAACAACCACGGCGTGTGTGACATTAGGTCTCTCACGTGGGATGAATGGAGTTACCCAGAAGGAGTTATCCTTCCTATTGTCACTCTGGGGACTATCCGACCCGAGGATAGCTCAATATATCGAGCTGTGACCTCGATATATTGAGTTGACAACTCAATATATCTAGTTGTAAACTCAATATATCGAGTTTTCAACTCAACATATCGAGTTCTGAACTCAATACATGTATAATGATCTCTTAACTCAATAGATCGAGTTGTGAACTCGATATATCGAGTTTCTATATCGATATATCAAGTTGTTAGCTCAATACATAGACATCTTAACTCAATATATTGAGTTATGAACTAAATATATCGAATTAATAACTCAATATATCGAGTTCTGAACTCAATATATCGAGTTGAAAACTGGATATCGTCCGCTTTAAATGGTTTCAATTCTGAGGGGACGATATATTAAGTTGTCAACTCAATATATTGAGATGTCACAACTTTATTGTGTTTATTTTCTCGATATATTGAGTTGACAAATGAACTTAATATATCGAGTTCTTGTCTCAATATATCGCCTTCTTATCTCAATATATCAAGTTCTTAACTCAATATATCAATTTATCAACTCAATAGATCGAGTTGTAAATTGAATATATGGAGTCGTGAACTCAATATATTGAGTTAACAAAATAAGACGAAGAATACGAATGTCGCATCTCGGGCTTTTATAATTATACTGCTGCCATTAGTTAATCACCAATGACATACTACAAGCAACTATTGTACCACTAGTAATAAAGTTTTAATTTTACATCTACCGGCGCTGGTGGTCATTTTTTACCTTAATGGGTTGTTTTAAGGTTCTATAAAAAGGTTTTCGGGGTCACTGGTGGCTATAAAGATATTATTGATATCATGAAAGGATGTTGAGCCATCAAGTTTACCAGAAATGACATATCACGTAGCTATTATGCCATTAGTAAAACACTGGTTTTCCACTCTGACCGCTGGTCGTTTTCTTGCACCTTCATGTCATATTCGAAAGTCGCAGCGGTCTAGAATTGTAATTTTAAGTCCATAAATGAGCTCTACACCACAAATTTAGTCAAATGACATATTAGACCTGATTATCGGATTATTAGTTAAAAATCTATTTTTCTCAAAATAGTCGCTGGCGGCCATCTTGGATTTGTGCTCTTTTCCACCTCTCGACCTCAAAAATACCTCAAAATTACATAGGAAGCATTAAAGTGACCCCGGGAACAGATTTTCCATGCCGTAAAACATAGAAAAGATGGTATTACATGATGATATGCTTCAAACAAGAGCTAATATATTACATTTATTAATTTTGACGGTCGTTTTGGCGGCCATTTTTACTAAGAGGTCAACAGAGGTCATCCCCTTTGTTGCGATTAATTTGGCAACCCATTTCCGATACCTAACACCATAGCAAATTTGAAAAACTGGAGATTTGTTTCCAAACAGTTTTACTATTAGAGTATATAGTAGTTAATTAAACTCATAATTGACCTTGAACATGACCATTGACCTCAAATAACGCCCATATCATTGAAATGACCCCAAAAGCTGCTTTATCGTGTCGCAAAACATACAAAAAGTGGTATTACACCATGCCAAATTTCAAAATTTTGTCACCAAGTGCATGATTGTAATGAATTCCTTATCCGCTATAATCAATATTTCCACAGCTATTCAAATAATACTGCTCAGTTACATAATTGTAATAATAATAACTTTCTATTTGTTACCATGGTAACTGATGTGCGGGGTGAATGCTTTTGTTAATATTTTATATTAAACTACACATAAGTGTGTAAATAATAATGAATAAAGTGATCGTTGTTGTGAAAATCCGTATCTTTTTAATTTTAAAACTGTGTCTATGTTTTCACATTATTTTACTTTCATGACCCGTTTCCTTGGCAACACCTACATTCAGCTATATTATGATTAAGAAGCGATATCTAAGACACATTTTTCCACCACTGCGGTTTGTAAGGTATTGATAACACAACTTTATAAAATTTTGTTGGTTTTGGTGTCTATTCATCATAAAGTGCTGGTTGTCCAGGTGTAATATTGTTGAAATTATGGTTTTTATGCCGTAATCAGGTCAAAAATGTAAAATGACTGCCACAAATGCAAAAAAATGCCAACAACGATTTTCGCCTTCAGTGACCTCCAAAGATCAAAATAAAATCATAAATTAAAAATCTATATGAAATTTTCACGAAATGACATAACAGAGTGCACTACTTATCCATTGATCAATCGTACAGTTTGAGTGCAATTAGCCGGAGCACTTGTGTTATTAACTGTTTTTTTTATCACCACTGTCACGCTTGCCTAAACTTGTAAACGCATGCGGTGTGTGTGCAATGGACCGGTGCAGAGGTGGCGATCGCTAATCTTGCACGCATGAGTGTTTATTTAACCCGTTTGTGACGAGGCCCGGAGATCTCCGTGATTTAGGGAGACCATTCAGATACGAGCCCCGGAGATCTCCGGGTCTGATTGCATGAGATAACTATGACGTCATAAAATAATCTCGTTTCAGAAACACAACAGTAGCATAATAATCTCGTGTTCAAAGGGTTAACAGCCAATGATGTCTGCCGATGTAAGAATAAGCCTGTTGGCATTGTGATCGGGAGAAAATACATGGCAAAAAGGAAATTGGGACTTGAAAATCCTTGGCATGTGGCGGACACCGTGGTTGGCATTATGCCGCTGGATTTAGCATTGGTGGAAATCCGTTCCAGCCCTTCACTTGGTAGTAGGTGAGGTTGGCATTATATCCGGGGGCGATGCAGTAAGGGAACACTGTACATTGTTACAACTCAAAATTATGCTATAAGTTCTAACATATATTATTTAAAAATAAAAACGTGGGACAAGGCCAGGGGTCTATTCAGATTAATTTACATGACTCAAAATTCTTTGTTAGGGAAGGAGAGCCGGCCAAGAATTTGTTATTATTTCATGCACCTTAAGAAAAAATGTGTCCAGTTAGCCCCGTTCTCCCCTCAGCTTGATGTGTTAACCCTTTACCCTTTCACCACTGGAGCCCGTTTTTATGTGCTGAATGCCATAGCATTCAGCACATAAAAACGGGCCTCAGTGGTGAAAGGGTTAAAGCGCTGAAATATAATTGTATAAACCATGGAGACCAACATTTTTTTCTATTTGGACACATCGTCTACAGACGTCAGATTCTAACGTCTGAAGTCACTCATTTGGCACTCAGAACAGATAAGGTTAGAGCTGGAGTCAATTTTTGAATACATTGTTACAACTCAAAGCTATGCTATGAGTTCCAACATATATTATTTAAAAAGAAAAACGTGGGACAAGGCCAGGGGTCTGTTGAGATTAATTTACATGACTCAAAATTCTTTGTTAGGAAATGAGAGCCGCCCAAGAATTTGTTAATATTTCATGCAACTAAAGAAAAAATTGTGTCCAGTTAGCCCCGTGTTCCCCTCAGCCTAATGTGTTACCATTAAAGCGCTGAAATATATTTGTATAAACCATGGAGACCAAAGTTTTCTATTTGAAACCATCGTCTATTAATACATCAATGAATGTGTAATGTCAGTCAAAGATTGAAGGAGAAAATCTCCAATCAATAATTTTCAACAAAATATTCTCTGCTAAAGGTATAGTCAACTGTCAAAATTCGCAGGACATGGGTCCCCCAGAATGAAATAGTGTCCGTGGGTAGGCCTAGGCCCTATTCCATAATAATATGAGTTTCATTCCCAAGCCGCATTAAGAGCAATAAGTTCTCAAATCACAGCAAGTTCATATATACTTCAGCGACATCTATGAGTTAATAATTCCATCAAAGCCCTTAGCCCTGGCTCTTAGCTGAGCGTTGTCTTGCAAACAAACTGACTGTATTACTGTGGGGATCTCGAAACGGGCTGACCCCATGCTTGTATTGACACCCTAGTAAACACAAAACGCTTGTATGACTTTATACAATGTTGGTCCAACGTTGAAGATGTTGGGCAGATGTTGTATAAATGTTATACAAATATTTTGTGTTTGCTGGGCAGGAGGACCTCAAACATCGAACATTTCTCCAATGTTGTTTCAATGTTTGGCTAGCGTCGCAGACGTTGGCCTAACATTAAGACAGCTTTGGGTGAGTGTCTCGTTGGAGTAGTTTCCATAGTCTTGTAATCAGGTTGTAGCTACTAGCTGAATGCAATCAACATGCAGGCCTACTGTATATACTGAAGACCTACACGTGACCTACACATTCTGAAGATGACTGTCGGTTTAACAATAGATAAAAAATCTAGTGAATTTTGTCAAATGAATCTAAGTAGCACCCCCTCATGTAAGTAACAAATACTTACAATTTGGCACACCTAATGTTATCTTGTGACATGTCACTGGGGCTGAGTGTTTTGCAACAGCCCTGGCTAACTGAGACTGTTCCAGTTAGCCCATTGTGTCGACCTTTATAAAAAAGAATATGACTGAAAATCTAATTCTGAGTAAATTCAGATTGAAGCTATTATCATGATTATTGCAATATAATTAAGTATTCTGGCTTTACAAACCCTACAGCTTGATGCCCAGGACAACGTAGAAATGACCCAGGGCTACTGTGTGGCTCTGTACCAAGTCCGATAGGCAAGGATCAAAATAAATTTGTTTTCAAAATGAAAATATAACACTCTGTTCATATTATGTCATGTGCATCAACATGATCTATTTGCAAATCATACTACACAGTCTACAATGACAATTTTGTATATTTTGCAGGGATGAAACCAATATATACTTCGAGAGATTCATTTTTCAGACAATCTTGTATTTTTGGTGACCAACCACAGGGCGATACGAACCAAGTCCTGGGCTACTTGTGAAGCCCTGCATTCTAATGCTCTGTATCCGGCATCTGGCTATGCTCATTGCTGTTCCCATCACTCCTTTATACTATGACATTATCCCAGATAGCATAGATAGAGAGAGATTGCATATCAATGTACCAGGATACAGTGTGACCGGTGTGATTCCTTAATTTCTAAATGTTTACTTTAATGGAAAATTATGTTTTGAAAATAGGAAAAAGTATAGTTTTGAGGAAACGGCTATCATATCCACTGTCGGATCCGAGTGGGGGGGCAGGGGTTGAGGGGTTTACCCCCCTCGAAAAAAATATGAACTGCTTGTTTCCAAAACAAATCGCCAGACCACACATACATTTGATAAGTAGCCAGATTTAATAACAAAAGAATGATATGATCTGATGATGGGATTAATCAATTCTGGCAATTTTGATGGAGTAAAATACAATACTTGCCAATCTCACGGGTAGATCTTGTATTCATAGAAAACTTTAAAACGTGTTTTTAATATGGGTGTTGTTTGCTTTCAGATTGTGTCCTACATTATCTGAATTCAGAACAGAAAAACGGTCAAGAACTCTATTTGTACACTGAAGTGGAGAACTGCATTGTATGACAATGTCACCAATACAATGAACATTAATTGATTGGATTTATTTTCACTGATACTCATCGGTCTTTGGTGTGTGGAATGATACATGAGTAAAGTTGATCTTTGAATCTTTAGAATTTATCAAGTAACGTTACATTTGCAGCATCAATCTACAATGACAGCAATCATAAAACCGTGCTTTTCGTCATTTGATCTAATGCAACATGCACAGAACAACACTGGGGTTGTCAAACCTTATGAATGTGTGACGTGTCACAAACGATTCACACAACAAGGGAATCTAAAGACGCATGAAATGATCCACACAGGTGTTAAACCCTATAAATGTGCAACATGTCATAAACAGTTCAGACATTCAGGGAGTCTGAAAAGGCATGGACTGATTCACGCTGGGGTCAAACCGTATAAATGTGCAACTTGTCATAAACAATTCAGGCAAGCTGGAAATCTAAAGACTCATGAAATGATCCACACAGGTGTTAAACCTTACGAATGTTCAACGTGTCATAAACAGTTCAGATACTCAGTGAATCGAAAAAAGCATAATATGATTCACACTGGTGTTAAACTCTATGAATGTGGAACATGTCATAAACAGTTTAGAAAGTCAGGAAATCTACAAAATGATGAACTGATTCGCGCTGGTGTCAAACCATGTAAATGTGTCACATGTCATGAACAATTCAGAGAAACAGGCCGTCTAAAGAGCCATGTAAAGATTCAAACTGGTGATAAACCCTATGAATGTGCAACATGTAACAAACAGTTCACAAGACGAGGGAATTTAAAGAACCATGAAATGGTCCACACTGGTGTTAAACCTAACGAATGTTCAACGTGTCATAAACAGTTCAGATACTCAGTGAATCTAAAGAAGCATAGCATGATTCACACTGGTGTTAAACCCTATGAATATAAAAAGATACATGAAATAATTCATGCTAGTGTCAAATATTATGAATGTGCGACATGTTATAAAAAGTTTACCCAACGAGGTGATCTAAAAAAGCATGAAATGATCCATACTGGTGTTAAATCTTTGAAATGTGCACCATGTCAAAAACAGTTCAAGCGGACACCGCATTGGAAGCAGCATGCACAAATTCACGCTGGTGCTAAACCTTGTAAATGTGGAACATTAAATTTGAAATGCCATGCAGGAATTCACACTGGTGCTAAACCTTTTGAATGTGGAATGTGTCATAAGCAGTTCAAGCGAAGATTGCCTTTGAAATGCCATGCAGGAATTCACGCTGGCTCTAAACCTTATGAATGTGGATTTTGTTATAAACAATTCAAGCGGACATCACACCTGAAAGCCCATGCACGAATTCACACTGGCTCTAAACTGTATGAATGTGGTATGTGCCATAAGCAGTTCAAGCGAACAGTACATTTGAAGTCCCATGTCGTAACTCACACTGGTGTTAAACTTTATGAATGTGGTATGTGCCATGAACAGTTCAAGCGAACATCAAATTTGAAGGCTAAACCTTATGAATGTGGATTGTGTCATCAACAATTCGAGCGAACATTGCATTTAAAATCACATTCACGAATTCACGCTGGTGCTAAACCTTATGAATGTGGAACGTGTCATAAGCAGTTCAAGCGAACATTGCATTTAAAATGCCATGCAGAAATTCACGCTGGTGTTAAACCTTAATGAATGTGCTATGTGTCATAAACTGTTCTCACAAATAAGCAATCTAAATGTACATGAACATAATATTCACCCTGGTGTTAAGCTGGATGAATTTAGAACATGAGATTGTGAATGATGTAAAGTCTGCTCTTAATGCCGCTGATCTACATCTTAGGCACACCATTGGACGAGATGGTCTTCCCTGACCGATCACACACACAACATCTAGGTCACTCACAGGATATTTCAACATGTACAACAGTCCCCTGACATTGATACAGTTGTTTATACTTAATCAAATTCAAAATGGCCGACTTTTTGCCATGATTAACTTTGATATACTTTGATATATCTGGCAAACCATGCCAGATAGCTTGACCATTACAATAAAACCAAATGTGCTGTTTATGGAGGTATATGCCTACAGTATTCTTGGTGACACTGTGTATTATCACACAATTGGCAGTGTATTTTTAGGTGGTGAAATACATTGTCTTCTCATTCTAAATGTTTACAACGTCTGGGGCTACATGCAGGATCTTGCCATTGTAAATTTAAGTTATGGGGGCACCATGAATTTTCTTATCATTGTAAGTGTAACTTCTAGTGGTACCATGAATTTTCTTGTAATTGTAAGTTTAGCTTCTAGGGGCACCATGAACTGACTCTTCATTGTAACTATAACTTCTAAAGGCACCATAAATGTTTTTTCATGGTAAGTGTAACTTCTTGTTTCACCAATGTCCATGATTGATATTGCCATAGATAATGTGGCACCATGCATTGTCTTGTTATTGAAAGTGTACTTTCTGGTGACGTCATACATTGTCTTCTAGCGATAACACAAGTGCAACTGGTGGTGCTACCTTGAATTTTGGAAGTACATTCACGGTCTTGTGACACAAATCATTGGTTTTCACTGGGATTTGAGGCGATCTAATGGATTGACTTTATTTCTTGTCATAAAAAATATTGTTTGGTGAGTGCAAGTGTACTTTTGGAAGCAATAATGACATAACGACGTCTCATGTACCTTGTATTCTCATCACTTGACCTGACACCATGTATTGTCTTGACAATCGAAGTGGTATCTAGGCCTATTTGTTATCTTGTCACTAAATGTCAATTTTCTTGTCACTGTATTTGCAAAAATTGGTGACACCATGTCTTATCACTTAAAATTGAAACAATGCTAACACCACAGTAAATTCAGCAGACAAAATCATAAAAATAATAAAAGTGTCTAGAGAATACATTCAGTTTATAACTTTCATGGCAAAATATGTACACAAAATTACATTTGTGTGTAATATTTAAATTATAGTTACACAACGACTTTATTAATTCATCTGCTATAGTTCCTGTTAACGTAACATTTCACGTTGCAATTATATATTGGGGTGAAGAGGTGATATTGGGTAGAGGTCCCCGACCGACTATTGTTCCTATCAAAATATTGGAAATTGACTAATCCTCCTAGATTTCATTATTTCATCATATTTTGTATATTTTGTTTCAAAAAAAATCTTTCAAACCGTTTTCAAGGTTAATAAATAGCATGATCAATAAAACTAGTATGAATAAAATGCAATTTGGTTTTTCAAGTAACAAGGAGATTATTGTTTAATAGAAGACAAGACAGAGTTGCTGTAAATCCTCACATTTTGTAATATTAAAATGTACATATTATTAATTTGACAAACATACCCATATTCTTAAGGTTTTCACCCTTAGTCTGTTTAAAAAGTTCATGTATGTAAAAGGTTGAAGGTCTTATTATTGTAATATTTTGAATGTATACAGTTTGTACATTCTTCTTTAGGATAAGAAAAAAATGTAAATATTGAAATTCTATTAACTATGTATGTTTCACAAAATTTGCAAATATACACATTACATAACGATGAATTGACCAAATACCGGCCTCTAGGTGTAAGCAATGATTTCAACATCAAAACTTTTAGTGAAATATTTCCTCAGTAGGTATATGGTGATTCATTTAAATAATTTAATAATACGACAAACTGTGCATTTTCTTCTTTGTGATATAGTTTCTTGCCATTTTTGAATAAACCTTTTGTTTAATATAATATGTTATAATATGTTTATATGTTTTAATCTTCACTTTGCTGACTGTTTAAATACTTCGATAGAACAAGGGGATGGTTGATTCAACCATAATCCAGAAAATCCACAATTGTTTTCAAAGTTTCTATCCATTCAGTTTTAAATATATATATCTTTCATCTAATGTATGTAATAATGAGTGGATCGTAACTGTTATTAAAGATATTGTGTTTTCTCTAGAACATATTTTGCCTGAAATGGTAGCCTACGTGTTTATAAATATCAACATCTACAGGATTTGCACCCAATTCTCCATAAATTATCAGAGGAAGTGAAATATTTACAGATAACACATAATTATCTTAAACAGGTAAATTGTAATATTTCAACTATGTCGCATTTTCACTGCCCCATACTCAGCTCCATGCAAATAAAACTATTGGCTTAACAAGTACATTAAAAAGTTTTAACATTCAGGGTTTCAACCAGGCCCTTTTAGAGTGTACGCCGAGTTTTTCTGCCGCTACGCTACTATTAATATCGCCGATGCGCTACCAATACGCTGAATAAAGAGCGACACGCTGTCCATACCCTGGAAAGAATCGTTCTTTTTTTTAATTCACTGAAAATTACGGGGCTGCTTTAACCATAGTGTGGAGTTTACACTGCATCCAGAAATTTTACTCTCAGGGAAGTATGCACCCTGTAATATTTCTATCACCCGGGAATTATGGTGGCTGGCTGGCCTGTCGTTTTCCTGGCGCACACAGACAGTTTTGTGTCAACATGTCCTTGTCTGATCATTGAAAATGTTATTTTAGTAAAACCATAAGGTATATTCTTGTCATTATAAATGTATAAATTCTAGGTGATAACAGGCATTATAAGTGTACGTAGTACTAATATTGACACCTTGTCATTCTCAATATAACTGGTGTTGGAATTAGTCATTGTCTTGTCATTAGAATTATTTTCAAGGTCAATGAATAGCATGATCAATAAAACTAGTATGAATAAAGATGCAATTTGTTTTTTTAAGTAACAATCAGATAATTGTTTAATATAAAACAAGACAGAGTTGCTGTAAATCTTCACATTTTGTAATATTAAAATGTACATATTATTAATTTGACAAACATAGCCATCTTTTTAAAGTTTTCACCCTTAGTTTGTTGAAAAAGTTCATGTATGTAAAAGGTTGAAGGTCTTATTATTGTATTATTTTTAATGTATACAGTTTGCACATTCTTCTTTAGTATAGGACGAAAATGTAAATAATGAAATTCCATCAACTATGTATGTTTCACAAAATTTGCATATATACACATTACATAACGATGAACTGACCAAATACCGGCCTCTAGGTGTAAGCGATGATTTAAACATCAAAACTTTTTGTGAAATATTTCCTCAGTACGTCTGGTAATTCATTTGAATAATTTGATAAAACGATAAACTGTGCATCTTCTTCCTTGTGATATAGTTTCTTGCCAGTTTTCTTGCCTATGTTAATTCTTAACTTTACTGACTGTTTAAATACTTCGATAGAACAAGGGAATAGTTGATTCAACCATAACCCAGAAAATCCACAATTGTTTTCAGAGTTTCTATCTATTCAGAATTAAATATATATATCTTTCATCTAATGTATGTAATAATGTGTGGATCATAAACATAGCCATCTTTTTAAGGTTTTCAACCTTAGTCTGTTTGAAAAGTTAATGTAGGCTATGTACAAGGTTAAAGGTCTTCTTATGGTATTCTTTGAATGTATACAGTTTGTACATCCTTCTATAGGATAAGACGAAAATGTGAATATTGAAATTCCATCACCTATGTATGTTTTTCAAAATTTACATATATACAGATTATGTTACGATGAACTGACCAAATACCGGCCTCTAGGTGTGAGCGTTGTTTTCAACATCAAAACTTTTTGTATATGGTGATTCATTTAAAAAATTTAATAATACGACAAACTGTGCATTTTCTTCTTTGTGATATAGTTTTTTGACATTTTTGAATAAACCTATTGTTTAATATAATATGTTATAATATGTTTATATGTTTCAATCTTAACTTTGCTGACTGTTTAAATACTTCGATAGAACAACGGAATGGTTGATTCACCCATAATCCAGAAAATCCACAATTGTTCTCAGAGTTTATATCCATTCAGATTTAAATATATATCTTTCATCTAATTTATATAATAATGAGTGGAGCGTAACTGTTATACAAGATATTGTGCTTTTCTCTAGAACATATCTTGGCCGAAAAAGTGGCCCAAGTGTTTTTAAATATCAACATCTAGAGGATTTGCACCCAATTCTCCATAAATTATCATACAGGAAGTGAACTATTTACAGAATGAACATAATTATCTTAAACAGCCAAATTGTAGGCTGATCTTTCAAGTATGTCCCATTTTCGCAGCCCCATACTTCAGTTCCATGCAAGTCAAACTTCTTTTTTTAATTCATTTGAAAATTACGGGGCTGCTTTAACGTTAGTGTGGAGTTTACACTGCACCCAGAAATTGTACTCTCATTCACTCACAAATCCAAACACTCCCTCCTCACCCACTCTGTCCTCACCCAACCATTCACTCACCCACAAATACACATCATTCCAACCACGTGATTTCACGTTTCAAATTAATGTCCAACACAGCCAAATATGACATCAAACACGATATATTGCCAATGTAACGTTAGCAATATTAAATGTGTTGTAGACCGCTATGATGTTAATATATCATCTAATGTTTGTTACGTTTCATACATTAAATGATAGACGGAGACATAGTAGGCCTAGTTTTGTGTTCATGGGACACTTAAAACGGCCTTGTTTTAGAAAATATGAACAAAACAGTGTCTAATTGTGGTACTGAAACTTCTCAAATTTACCACATGTGGTTGAAAATTTAATTTTAGTGCACCAAGGCATTGTAAGATTACTGTTTTTATATATCGATTTGCAAGAAGAAATTTTTCTTAAAGAAATGTGCACGTCAGAATCACAATAAAAACTTTCGTTCCAACTGTTCACAGGTGAGCAAAAAACAACTAAAAAGTGACATTTTAGTGTAAATGTATTTCGTCACGTTGGCAGGAAGGTAACACTCAAAAATACACATAACAAATATTTCCGAAAGGTATGAAGTTTTTCATACTTTGATATAAAAATGTCATCTTTTTATCTATATTTGTGGAACATGCATATAAATAGAGGGAATGGCATATCTTATAATGCTATCGTGACAGTGTCAAATCCTTAAATTCTTTCAGGTCTCATAAGTGCATTGATATATGAACAATATTATTCTTTTCTGACTACCTACCATGATCATGGTCAGGTGCCGGGAAAAATGGGTAATGAGGAAATGAAAGTTTCAGGTTAGTTGAAATTACCTGCTCTGATTATTTTATGGTCAAATAAGGTAGGTAATGATATACGCTGTAACGTTAGCATGGTACAGTATCATGAACATAATATTAGGTGTGCAATTAAATATTAAAACACTATGATGCTGCGCATAATAATATGCATGATCCATTCACACTACTCACTGAACATAGGCTGCATTTGTATATGAGCCACAGCAGTCTTTAAAATGTGCTAACGTGAGATAAGTTTTGACACCTTCGTTGTTAATGTGACAATATTCTTGGCACATATTAGTGTATCGTGACATGCTCTTTGATCCTTCATATGTTAACGTGACACTTTGTGTGACACTGGAACTGTCAACGTGACGGTGTCATTCATAGGGTAAGTGAGATCCTTCTTCCCATCCCTCATAAATAAGGAGTCCAAATGTGAAATCCAAAGATTTGTGTTTAGTCCAATTGTGTTTAGATATCCATTATTACATCAGTGGTTGGAAAATGTTCTCTAACAACAGCATACTTTTGGAAGTGTCCTTGGCAGCTGCCGCATTAGCACTTGATGTTTATTCCTAACAGCAAAAATAAAATACTGTAGCCCTACTACTCTACTGCAGCACTCTGAAACCAGCCATTCAAGTGAATATTTCTAAATGTGTGCATATAAATTCTGGGCCATAATGTGATTTCTATTAGCATTGTTGCTAACGTGACACTAGCAACATGTCAAAATAAACGTCACGTTAGCATGACTTGAATGCAACGAAAAACACACTTGGCTTTAAAATTAATACTTGTTTAATCAGAAATAAAATCTTATGTATTTTCATTTAAAGCTGCTTCGTTGTTCCTATGTCTTTTTATTTTAATTATATGTCTTTATTAGTATACTACTTTGCATCATTGACATCATCAGATATCAAGTGTCTTAACTTCTGTCACGCTAGATGTTGCTGTTGCTTTATATTTTTTTCACAAAAATCAGTTTGTTGTGCTATTGAAACTATCCCATCGACAAAAATATCTGACAACTACCATTGTAGGCCTACTGTAGTTAGCAAAATCTCACCCTCCACATGTTACGGGTTAGCAAGCAATACCTATCTGAACCGTAAGACCGAGCGTCATATGTGACACGCGATCGATTTTACCCATATTACTGCCCTTGAAATACATTTTAATAGACTTCATCTAACTTACTAACCTTTTATGAAGCCACTCAACTTATTTTGAAACATTCGCTCAGCTGAAATGAGTAAATTTTGACAACATTTACATTTTGATCATATTTACAAAAAAATATGGTTGGGAAGTCATGTGGCACTTCATCGTGTTTGGTCATAATATATGCTCCAGACCACTGAACAGACAGATAAGGATCACAAAAACCTGGCCCCACCAATTCCTGACCAGAAGGCCAGGTTTTTGTATCATGATTACAGACATGGGAATGTTATGGTTATTTTGACATTAACCCTTACAGCGCGGGGATAGACACTGCCTTTACCGAACCATAGAAAATAATTAAGGTATTTAATTTATATCCATGGACAGAACTAGACTAGTAGTAGTATGACAAGCGAAAAAATAGAAAAGCCGAAGTCGATGAAGTAATTGGCAAACGAATTCCATGAGAGCGTAATTACATGATTAATACGTATTCGCCAGGGGGCATCTCAGTCACTGTTGCCATGGCGCCGACAGGAAACTGACATTTTGCGTGTTGTTGTTTTTGCATGTTTTGTTTTGAGAACTTTTCAGACTCCGTAGTTGCCTGATTTTTATCCCAACGGCCTCGGTCTACGCCATAAAAATATATTTAGAATGAGCGCCTACACGGCCGGGAGGTAAACACTGCCACTGGGTCTGGAAAAATATTCCTGTTTGTGTCTCACGCCGGTTAACGACGTTTTACTTTGCTTTGGACAAGTTTGGTAGCAGGACACTTCGTACCATGTACAACTCGTAACCGACCAATTCGTACCAAATACCTACCAACTCGTACCAACCTATCTACCAACTCGTAACAATCTACCTACCAACTCGTACCACTATCTAATGTTCAATACCATTTGCCATGGCATATATAGGGCCTAGATCTAGACCTAATTTTGAACTTTGAACTTTGAAATAATACTCCAGCAGTCCTCCATTGTGGAGTATCAGGCTGGAGGGGGGGAAAGAGGCTGGCAGATCTAGTCGACCAGCTGACTCTTGAATGCTGCCACAGTTTTCGACTCTGTGGCAGCTGCCGGAAGAGAATTCCAATCAGGGATAGTTCGATGCCAAAAAGAATTTTGTCCCAGTGTGGTGTTAGCTCTGATGTGTTTATAAGCCTGATTGTGCCCACCACGTGTTCTTCTATCTGCTGGGATTAAACGGTCATTGATAGGAATTTCAACTAACTCATTTAGAATTTTGAACATACATAAAAGCCTAGAATTTTTTCGTCTTGTTTTCAAGTCAGTCCAGCCCAAGTTCTGAATGAGAGATGTCACACTGGCTGTTTGTCTATAATTTTGGGTGACAAATCTTGCTGCTGCTCTTTGAATTTTTTCTAATTTATCAATGTCTTTTTGTCTAAAGGGGTCCCAAACTGCTGAAGAATATTCTAAGGATGATCTGACCAGGGAGAAATAGGCAGTCTCCCTTAATTTAGGGGGACATGCCTTCAGGTTCCTCTTTTTTAAAATAAAACTTATCATGCGGTAGACCTATATAATATAATATCAATCATTTAGGAAAGATATCTTAAGTTAAAGGGACTGGCCCAAGCTAAAATCATAAAAATATCGGTGATTTTATTTTGGCTTCTCAATATCACCATATCATATGATGTAAACATGTCCATAGACTAGAGCTGCAAAAGTTTTTTAATTTTTCTGCTGCGCATTCACCAGTTAGACTAGATATAGAGACGAAATTCCCGTATTTCTAATTTTTGACATGGTTGTCAATAATTACAAATCAGGAATTTCGTCTCTATATCTGGTCTAACTGGTGAACGCAAACTGTAACGGCCCTGCTGCATAACACCTGTAAAAGTCGCACTTCCTTTTCGTTAACACTGGTGTTGTGTTACTTCACACAAGTTTGCCTTTAATCTAGATGTAGAATGAACATTTCGCCAACCATGTAAATGCAATCCATACCGGCGCCGTTGTATAACGCCTGTAAAAGTCGCACTTACTACTTTAATTAGTGTTGTATTTCTTCAAATACTAGTATTAGGATATCGGCTCACTTAGGCTACCGTATTATCCCTAATAAACGCGCCGGGCGCAGAGACGAAGTTGGGGGCGCGTTTATTATGTGCACTAAAATGTTATTCTGTATTTCACGGCCGCATTCGGCCGCGGCGCCGTTATTAAGCCATGAGACATTGTTGAGAACTCACTGCACGTGCAAGCCCCCATCCACTCTCAAGCCGCCACTCGTGCGCGCTGGCGTTCGTCTCGGCGGCCTTATCAGATAAGGCCGCCGAGACGAACGGTCAGCAATAAAAGAAAATGGCTGAAAACACGGGAAAAAAATGTGGTCCAGGGACCACATTGTCGTCTCTATACGGGAGGAATGTGGTCCAAACGTCATAAAAAGTACTTTATTTAAAAAATAAATGGACCACATTTCCTTCGCTATATAAAAACAGAAAATGTGGTCCCGACGTCATAAAATAGCGTCCCCTATTCTAAAGGATTACCCCATCATTTAGCAGAGACCAGAGTAAGCAGTGGTTTTGTGCCAGCGCAGCGAAGCACAGACGGTTAGCGCTATTTTATCACCTAACTGTTCAGTGACAGTGTTCTGGGCTAACGTTAGCCTAGCTAAGCCTTCTAAGCCTAAGGCTAAGCTGAAGTCTGTCCAACGCCGCAACGGTGGAGGATGGTCCAAAATGAAAGTCATCTTTTCGGTATCCAGTCAGTCAATTCTCAAGGGATTGTAACGAAATTTGGTAGGCCCTAACCATTATTATCTTGTCATTTGGCAACAACCCTGGAAATTTAGCGAAATTTCATTGATTATTTTAAAAGTAAGACCATTTGACATGTAACGCATTTGTGAGAATGAAATGGAATGAAAGTTAATGGGTTTATACATGTTATAGAGGAGCGTCATAAATACACATTTACTACATGTCAAATGGTCTAACTTTTGAACTACCGTATTATCCCTAATAAACGCCCCCCCCTCCCCCCTAATAAACGCCCCCCCCCCCTCCCCCCGTTATGCGCTCCCCCCCCCCCCGTTTTTCTTGTTCCCTGTATTACCAGAAAATCAGCTAGTGTCCACATGGTTGAGCCACGGTCATAGTGTTGTGAGCGTGGCTGTAAACGCGGTATGCTACTGTTACATCCCAGCTAACACGAGGCATTCCCCATTGATGGTGTTTCAATGTTGGCACACTGTTTCCGATGCTGGCCCAACATTGAAACAGCATTGGATGAATGCCTCGTGTTTGCTGGTATGTAGCCTAGTTGTTGTACATGTTGTTTTAACACTGGGCCAACGTCTTACAGGTGGACCAGCATTGAATAACACCTGTGTGTGTTGGGTAATTAATCGTTGAGTTGAGTCAGAATGACAACAGCGTGTCAGTTTTGCTCATAACAAAAGTAATGACTGTTCATTGCACTAGCTCAGTGATCATTGATTTACAGATTTACAAGCGCCCCTAGCTGTTAAATTCCCTGCGTGTAATGCGACACCAATGTATAGGCTTAATGCTAAGTAAGATTTGAAGCCTCTGTTTATCGTGCTAGCTCATGTTTTAGCCGTTAGCAGCTGGTATCCACTTTTCATCCAAATATGTGAGGTGTGGATCTTGTTACACTATAGTAGCACCGAGACATAGGACTTGACACGTGCTTAACCCTAGACGAGCTGTTGCAGCATTGAACCAATGTTAGCACACATGTATACACAATGTCGTTACAGAGATGATATACCGCCATTTAATCAACGGCGGGCTTAGGTCGGCAAGAGTAGATGACGTCATCGGGATGGTCTGCTTCTAGGCAGACATTCTGAGGCCTACAAGCTCTGTGAAATTAAACGTAAATTTCATCAGTTAGGCATGTAGACGTCTTTTTAAAGCATTTATGCGCCGACGTATCTCTATTTTTCTAATGTATCTAAAGACAAATGCCATATTTAGATATCGCTGTGCCCAAATAAGTACATTCCAAGATGAAATGCGATGGTAACCGCGTCGTCGAATGCTTCATCTAGGGCTATATAGCGGGTCGTGGCTGCATAAGGTGTCGGCCTGTGTTAACACATGAGTGATACCTGCTACTGGCGTTCACGAGTGGCGGCGCTTGAGTGGATGGGGACTTGCACGTGCATTGAGCTCTCACCATGTTGCGTCGCTTAATGTCGGCGTCGCGGCCGAATTCGGCCGTGAAATATAGATTAACATTTTTGTGCACATAATAAACGCGCCCCCAACTTCGTCTCTGCACTGGCGCGTTTATTAGGGATAATACGGTATACAATATTTTTTTTACGAAATTTTCGGGATCGATGTCAAAGGACCAGAAAATAGGGTTTACAAAATTTTATAATTGCTTGAGAATTGACTGACTGGATACCGAAAAGCTAACATTCATTTTGGACCATTCTCCACCGTCGGACAGACTATAAGGCTAAACTCGCTGTTAAATTAACCAGGATCGCATGTTTTTTCGGCGATTTCCCCGTCAATTTTGGACCGATTTTCTTGAAATTTTGCAAAGCCAATTTTCTAATAAAATCCTAACAGCGGTAAAAAATTCGCAGAATTATATTTAATATTTCAGAAGTTAGACCTTTTGCCATGTAATAAAATTCTAGAATTAGTTTAATGGGGTTATAGACTAGAGGGACGTCGTAATTTCAATTTACTATATGTCAAATGGTCTAACTTTTGAAATACGCTATATAATTTTACGAAATTTTCAGAGCTGTTAGGATTCGAATAGAAAATGGCCTTTGCAAAATTTGAAGGAAATCAGTTAAGAATTGGCGGAGAAATCGCTGAAAATCTTGCCATCCTGGTTATTCATTTTAATTTGACGGCGAGTATAGCGGCGTAGCGCTTACCACGCTTGCCCATACTCCAGACCATAGATAAATTTTTAAATTGTCCAATAAAATTATGCTGAGCCTTTTTTCGTAAATTCCGACATGCTAAGAGAAATATTTGACCACATTTCACAGTTTTCACTGAGCAAGAAAAATGCTGTGCTAGATCAAAATCTGAGGCTGAGCTAAATTATAAAAACCCACATTGTTCTGTCCAAACGGTCTTAATGATGTCCTCCAGAACTTCCTCATAGGGCAGTGGACATAGTCTATCCTCATTTTTTTGCATTTTCTTACAAAAATTAAAAAAATGGCACTTGTGTAAAAAAATTATCAGAAGGGGCCATATCATGCCTATTCCACTTACCTCTTCAAGCATTTGTTGCAGCTATCATGGAATTAAAGGCGAGAGCTGGCATCATTTTTCGTAATTGCGAGAAATCTAATGAAGGGAACCCCCAGAACAGGTGATAAAAGTGCCATGCAAAACAAATAACTCTTTTAATTCTACAATGATGGCTTCATTTCTACCAGTAATAGTGAGCAAAAAGAACAAACAAATAAAGAAAAATATGTTTTTTATTGCAGTGTATCACAAATTCACATAAATCCTGAAAAAAAACACGAAAAAAAACCACCAAAATGACTTCTTCGGACGTACCGGTACCTATCTAAGGATTGAGATACCTGGGAAAAGCTACACTATAGGTCTTAGACTACACTAAAATTTTGCAAATTCTGAAGCAAAAAATAATGTAGACTAGCTCTATGCTGTTTAAAATACACTACAGATAACAAATATTTTTTCAATTTGAAGCTGCAAATGACAGAAAACCACTTTTCTTATCAAAACTGGCGACCTTGTGAGTGTTTTTAAATATTTTAAGGGCCTATAAAACAAACAACTAGTGATCAGATTGCCACAAAATTTTCAACAGATCATCTATCCTAGCCACTCTACTGTTTTCAGAAGAATCAAACATGTAAAAGGAATAGAATAGTTTTACCAGGCCCTCTAACATGGGTCCAAACTGTATGTTTTGAAATTATTTAGTTTTTGGAACAAATAAGGTGACGTGGGAATATGTGTTGAGATCTAAAAAAAAATTACATGATAGCTCCTGATGTGTACAGTATGTATGGAATGTTTTTTTTGCAACAGCCTTTAGGGCCTATATATATATACTGTTTGACATTTAAACATCTGGTGTCCGACGTTGTGGTAACCTCATGGTGTCCGGGATTAGGAACGCCCAAAACTGATCGTTTGGACACAGTTGTGTAGCGAGACACAATTTTAAGTAGGTAGGTAATATTTTTAATTTGATAATTTAGTGCTAAATTGTTTTTAATATCATAAAATAACTGTTGTTTTACTTAAGCAATATGAGCTCCATGACTGCAGTGACCCCCAGTGGCCTGCCGGTGCAACAAATCATCGAGGAGCTGCCACAACCAAGCAACGAAGCCATTGATTTTCTGGATAACATAGGTAGGTTAATTTAAAAATGAGTCAATAATACTAGATAATGCGTCAATACTGGGAAGTATTGACTCAAGTTTGATAATATTGGTCATTTAAAAAAAAACCTCCATTATCACACTCTAGCTTTTCCGGTACAATGTATGGCAGTTAGCATGGTTAACATGGTTAAGCCACGTGTGACCTTATATTGTGAGAAAACACAACCTTTCTTCATTTCTCGTGCTATATGAATAAAACAATTTGAATAAAGTGTTCACTTAAGTGTCACACCTTATTCATCAAAACACTCTTTCCACTTCATTTAAAAACGTACGTATGTTATGGGTGTATGGCCAATATAAATTTTTAATTCTTTCACTGCAGGGATCAACTTTCTGACGTCCTTAGACGTCAGATTCTACGGTCACGGCTTGAAAGTGTCAAACCTTAAAGTGCTTAAAGACCTTGACACTAGAGGTTTTTTTAAATTTTAACTGTCTTAGTTAGCTCTTTCCGATTCATTTGAATACCTATGTTATGGGTCTATGGCCATTAGAAATATTTTTAATCGCACAGTGAGGGGATTGATTTTAGACGTCAGATTCTGTCGCTCACAGATGTCAGATTCTGACGTCCAAAATCAATCCCACGCTGTTAGGGTTAATGCCTAACTTTACTAATAATTCAGCTGTTTAATCACCAACTGGTTCATTGTGTTTTTTGCTGGACAGAGGAGAGCGATGTACAGAATATGGTGTTTGAGGACAACCTGGTTACCGTGTCTGACACTGGAAAGGAGCTGGGCGAGTTCTCGATCAGCGTGTCCCCGACGCGTCACCGCGGCCAGCACTGCTGGCTGGTCCACGCTAACAGTCACGGGGCTATAGACGGTGTGCCGTGCGGCACGTCCATCACCGCTCACGTCACGGAAAAACTACAGACGCTGGAACAGCAGCATCACGAGTATGTCAAGGTGAGACAGCAACTGATCATTTCCTCGGTGTTAAAGGGTCGTATCTGCCGCTTTGTAAAGTCACAGATATGAACCTTTAAACCCTCACGATGTATCAAAGCATCATTTTACATCCCTGAAAACAGACCTAATTTTCAACCAAGGGTTTTAGAATGAAAATTTACAAGAAACTGTTTTTCCAATATGTGATAATTTTCTTTAATTATTCATCCACGTCAAGTCATCTTCATCCACTACAAGTCGGGAATTGCGACAGCAATTCTCGGCTTCTAGTGGATGATGATGACAATGGTAAATTCAGGCTTGAAAGGGTTAAACCCTCACAATACATCTTTTTGCATTCCTGCATGACTTGTTTTCCTACACCTAGGGGTTTTAGAACAAAAAATTCTGAGTGATGGGACTGTTTCAATAATAGCGATATGATTTTTTTCAGACCATTTCTCACCCACTTAAAGTGATCTTCATCCACTGCAAGTCGAGAATTGCTGTCGCAATTCCCGACTTGTAGTGGATGAAGATGACTTGACGTGGATGAATAATTAAAGAAAATTATCACATATTGGAAAAACAGTTTCTTGTAAATTTTCATTCTAAAACCCTTGGTTGAAAATTAGGTCTGTTTTCAGGGATGAAGATTACAATGGTAAATTCAGGCCTGAAAGGGTTAACACTATGCTGATGTGGCAACTCAAGCTCAAACATTCATTTCATTAGGCCATGTGCTATAATCAGTCATCACCTGGACTTGGATCTATTTCTAAGTTTATATTAAACTAAGTAGGCCCTAGCATTTTACAAACCGAATGATATTATCATCAATTCAATATCAAGGAACAGGCGATTCGCTATTCCTTTGATTCGTTTTTCAACCCATGTGCACCCTCCTTTCAGTGCGGGGACAGTCTTTCTGACGTCTGTAGACATCACATTCTGACATATAAAGACGATCGCTGCACTGAAAGAATTTAGATATTTCTAATGGCCGTAGACCCATGACCTAGGTATTCAAATGAACTGGTATGAACTAAAGTTCTAAGATATTCATGATCATTTCAAATTGGAAAAACCTTTGATTTCCATCGTTTAAATAAAAATAAGTCCGCATTGTGAGGGTTTAATGACAATTATTGCTTGTTTACAGCTTGAAAATCATCCACTTGACAGGAAAACATTCATAGTAATGGAGAAAGATGAATACGTTGTGAACCGAGTTGTCACACAAGGGCAAGTAAGTGTGATAATTAGACAATTAATCTACTTTCATCTGTGAAGTTTACTACTTTCGTTTTCTCATCAGGACATTGCGACGAGCTCAGATGATGTCTGGAATTTAAAACCATACTGTTTCGTCAATTATCCCAGGTCAAAATTTCTTGTTGTATCGATATTTGTTGATATTGGCCTGAATTGCTGTCCTGTATTTTAAATAAGTAGCAGTTGATGTCTAGATATTACTGTTTTTATCCATTTATCTTTGATTGATATATTATTTTTTAAATTTAACTACTTTTCACCTCCTCCTAGTTGTGGATTTTTTTACATCCAGGTGCAATTTCAATGGGTTATAATTACAATTATCAAATCTGGCATTTTATACCTCATTTTGCCAACTTAGATAATTTAATTTTTTAGCCAATTCAAGTTGTGTCTGTCTCCCTATAATATAAACCGATTTACCATATATCCCCGTGTATAATGTGATGTTTTTTCCTAGCTATTCATGTCGCAAAAAGGCACCTCGTATTATACATAGATATAGAATTTAATACATTTTTTTTAGCTCTCTAGCGCTAAGTTCAGCGGTAAGTTCTCTAGCGGTAAAACGTATCTGTAGACGTAGGCCAGTCAGCGTGTTTGGTAAGCAGACCTATACAACAAGAACAACAGTTAGACTATGCTTTTCCAACTAGTAGAATGTCATTTACTGTATTTCACCTGTTCACGGGCGATGTAATATTAGCGGCCTTGCGACAATTGGATAGTGCACCCATTGAGCACGATACACCAACGCAATGCTGGGTCAAAGTTAGGACAGTGTCGTCGACGCTGGCCCAACAATTATAAAGCAGCATTGGACATTGAGTCGTGTTTGTTGCGAGGCCCCCGTCTCACAATGTCGACGTTGTTGCGAGGCCCCCGTCTCACAATGTCGACGTTGTTCCCGGCGACGCGCGTGGCACCTTTGACAACCACGGGCAGATAAATGACGCCGTTAGTCAGTGTTAGTCTGCAACCAATTCACACTGCTGAGTTGTTAATTTATATTAAGATTGATTTAATTTAAGATAGCCTTTCTTATGGGAGTGTTCTATTGTGTACGACGGTAGGCCTATCTGAACATGATATTTTGGAATGAGAGAAATGCGTTGACGAAATATAACAAGATATCACTGATTATATTTCCTATGGCAAATTCTATACGTGTAGGCCTCAAAATGTCCATACTGCTGGGATAACAATAACGCCTACCGCTGTTGCCGCTGATGATACAATATTGAGCAAATGGTGGTATCTGTTAGCTGTAGGCCTAGTTCACGGAGCGCGGATCTGTAACTGACACGTGCATTGTTACACCCAGACATCTTTTCCAGCCACGCACCTCTTGTGTCTAGACAATGCGGCTAGTCTGCAAGTGGTTTACTATCACATTTCATCGTGGAATGTTCTTATTTGAGCACGACGATATTTACATATGGTCTTTGTAATAGATAAATTAAAATAATATAAATTTGTCGGCGAAATACAAATATTTTAAAATCTGACTGATTATATTTCCAGTGGCAATACAAACGAGAGAGTCCCGAAGACATCCACTGTGCCGTGGAAAATAAAATTACAGTATCTGCTTACTTACCAAGTGAGCAGATACTGCCCTTTGTTTTGCAGAGCTGTAATGTTGCCGCTGTTCCCGTCATGGAGCATCGTGTATACAGGTGTCTGTCCTGTGTAGCGGCGCTAAATATTAGCTGATTAGTAGAACAAGATATTATCTGACCTCACATTTAGATGGCCGGGGACGCTGCCGACATTCAAAATTTGAGGTCGTATTATACAGAGGGGCAGGCGTTTTTCAGGTCATCCGAGGCCTCAAATCTTAACTCGTATTATACATGGCATCGCACTATACGCGGGGATATACGGTGAATGACAGCATAACAGTGCTATTGTATTGTTCTGCAATTGGAATTGTATTGTCTAATGACTTTTCTCAGATATAAACATGCTTTATTGTATTTTTCAGGATGTACAGAGGGCCGCTCAAACATTCTCAGCAGAACATATGAAGGGATTTGTTTCAGAAGGTTTGCATACCTCTCCACTTTATAGTGTACACTGTACAGCAGGCTGATTGTCATCTGTTGAATATTAATTTTGTTCAAGTACATTTATAGTACATAAGGGCATAGCCTACTTTTTAGCTATCAGCCAAATTTTCTGTCTGTCTGCTTTACACTTTCCCTTTTAAGTGTGATTAACTTGCATGTTTTAACTGAAACTTGGGCAATGTATTCACATACAAATTCGCTGATGAGTTAAAAAATAGCATGGATCTGATATCAAATGGCCTTCGCTCTGACATAAACCGCTTATTCAGTCCGGTTGTGGCTCGAAACTCTGAGGTACCTGCTTCGAATCCTAGCCGAGTCAGATGTTTGTCATCGAGGTTGTGCATGTAATGTGCTCCAAACTATTCAAAGGCCTGGAGTGTGCAGTGCTGTCTATGGTGATGTGCACTATAAAGAAACATTGAGGTCTTTCGAAAAGAGTATTGGCTTCCTTCTGTCTCATGATTGTGCAGAAAGCTACGTAAAGAATTATTAATTTACTCACTCTGACAGAAACAGATTTTCCTTGTAGGCGAGATTGACTTGTGGCTTTTTATTCCAATGCTCTGAAACTTGGCATTCATGCTAACCCTAGAAACAGATGCTACCTAAACAATCTTTCCATATACCTCAGATATGGGCCACATGTCCCCTCTAGTATTAGGCGGATAAATGGTGCTGCTAGAATTCCCCATTCAACATGTACAACCCTTTTCTCACAGCTCTTACTTAGCCCCCCTGCCGCATTGATTACTGTTGTCCTATTAGCCCTTGTGCTGCTGGAACCACGGTTGCAAGCTTGTTTCAAACCAGGTGAAATACCATTGAAAATGGTCCATTTGTTTGTGATAGATGCTCAGTTCTCCAAATAATTGGAGATTGAAAAATTGCAATTTTTCATAAACAAATATATTTTTCATCATTGCAATTTTAACCGTTTAAGCATCATTTTACATCCCTGAAAACACAATTGATTTCCCTACAACTAAGGGTTTTAGTTAAAGGAAAATTATCATGAAACTGGTTTACCAATACATGACAATTTTCTTTACTTTTTCACCCACTTCAAGTCATCTTCATCCACTACAAGTCGAGAATTTCGCCAGCAATTCGCGGCTTGTAGTGGATGAAGATGACTATGGTAAATTCAGGCTTGAAAGGATTAAATATATGAAATATAGAAACAAACAATTCAAAAGGTTTAAAAAGGAAACATTGCCACACTTAATCTAATGATTCTATTTCTTTTATGTTTTTTTTCAGGTTCCAGTTTACTACTGCAGCGGTTACTCGTGAAGAAAGGTCTGCCAGATAACTTTCAATTATTGGCATTTGACTCCGAATCAAACCTCTGTCCAGTTCTCTATGTAAGCTGCACTTCACAATTATATTGCTAATTTGTCAAGATTTTTAATTGGTCATGTTTTTATTCATTACAGCGCATTGTAAGAGTAAAAATATTTTTATTGATCGTAGACCCATAACATAGGTATTCAAATGAATCAGAAAGAGCTAACTAAGACATTTATGATGATTTCAAATGAAAAGAAACCCTTTGGTCTCCATAGTTTATATAAAAATATTCAGCGATTTGAGGGTTATGTATTTTAATGCTCTAAGCTCTACTCTAGCTTGAATGGTACATCCTCCAGAGAAAATATATATATAATTATAACTCTTCCAAGATACTTACCTAGTCCGTTGACTACCAGATAAAATTACTGCTGCACTCTTGCTGTGACCAGATTAATATATGATGTCATAGTTATCTCATGTAATCAGTCCCGATTATATCCGGGACTGATCCCTGATGGGGGGAGTCACAGTTCCCAAATGTATCAGGGATTGGTCCCCAATGGGTTAACACCCAGCTATTTAGTCTCTACTGCATTCACATTAACCCTTACATAGCTGAATTATTTTTTTAGCCCTTGAAGCGCTGAGTATATTTGTAAAAAAACATGGAGACCAAAGGTTTTTTTCAATTTGAAATCTTTATAAACGTCTGGGTCTACGGCCATTAGAAATATTTTTACTCTTGCAGTGCGGAGATTGATTTTAGAAGTCAGCGTCAGATTCTGATGACCAAAGTCGATCCCCGCACTGTAAAGGTTAAACCATGGGGACCAGAGGTTTTTTTTTCAATTTTAAATCATCACAAATGGATTAGGTAACTCTTTCTGTTTCAAATGCAAATAGAAACACACTGGTCACAAAACGAAACTAATTTTTTAGAAATTACTGGGCGACTGCTCGCAAACAGCAGGCTGAGCTGCGTGTATTTAGGCGACTATAGCTGTAAGATAACTCACCCATATTATTATTGTTTTTGTTATTTGTAGAGATGTCTGGAGCCGAGATTACAGAGCATACAAGGGTCAGATCTGGAGGTGTCTGGAATAGAGCGGACGATTAACGCCGTGAGTGACCTGCCCACAACATGGCAGACATACTTCACAAGTGATGGGTGAGAGTTATTCACTTAAAGTTGTACTTCGCTACTACGACCCACAACTCTGAATGGGTACAAATTATTTTTTGAATCAAAATTTATGCCAATCTCGTAAATTTAATTTTCCTTTGTAGGACAAACAGAAAGCTAAGCACAGCTGTAGATATGATTGGCACTATAAGCCTTATAGCACTGTAATATTCTTACTCTTGTGTTGCTAGACAAGTATATATACTGGCCTAGCTGGTCTGTATTGAAACCATTTCAAGCTTGTTTCAAAACAAATAAAATGGCAGTAAAATTTACAAAATATTCTGTGGTACATATTCAGTTAATAAAATTCAACTTTGGAAGTGTATATTTTTGATAAGTTGTTGAAGCTGGAAATTACCTCAGCAAATCCAGCTTTAACCCTTTAAACGCCTGTGCCGCATATATTCGGGTTTTCATTTTTTATTAGCACATTATGTACCACATTCTATACACGTTAAAGATAAAATGTGACATCAATCAGCAATATTTGAAAACAGTTGACCTCCATTTTGTCAAATCTAAATAATTTTCACTCACTTGAAGTTGTGGATCGCGTCAGCGAGGCACAACTCCAAGTGGGTGAAAATTCAGATTGAATAATTTGGTGGTTGAAGGGTTAAAGCTCTTAAATTTTTTTATATAAATCCTGAAGACCAAAGGCCTTTTATCTTTTTCAAATCATCATAAATGTCTCAGTTAGCTCCTTCCTCTTCCGCTATTACAAATATTTTAATTCTTACAGTGCAGGGATCGATTTAATTTAAAAGTCAGATTGACATCGACCCCGCGCTGTAATTAAGGGTTAAATATGAGTTAAAAATACCAGCTAACCATTCAAGAGAACAAGGAATAACAGTATAATAACATCATTAAAAACCAAATTGAAATGTCGGGAAGTCGAATATCGAATATCTACATCGTACTACTCACAGGTACAAACTGTCCACCACAAAAATACATTTGTAAAATAAACACTTGATTTTAGATTTGCAATTTTATTTCCTATTATTGTCTTCCTAATTTTTTTGCTGTTTGTAATCCTGCTTTTAGAGTGGATAGCTGTGTCAACCCTTTATCTGCTAAGTTATCCTCTTTCATGTTTCACCCAATTTAAGTTGTGTCTCGCTACCGCGACCCACAACTTCAAGTGGGGGGGAATTACTCACTATTGCTCAATTTGAGACCAAATCTTGATATTTAAACACACATTTAGTTCCCAATAATGATTTGATCGGCTAGTAAAACAGATTAAAGATGACTGTAGTTGTGCTCAGCAGTGATCTATCAAAGGGACTATCAATATACTGCTGTGTTTTTTCGAAAAAAAAATTTCTACTGCATCTCGAAGGAAAATAATTTTTAGACACCCTTAAAAAAGTTCTCCTATTTTTAGGAATATTTTAAAAATATTTCAATTCCAATGATTCAATTTGTGTTCGTCAAATATTATGTGTAGGGCCTGCAGAGATGTCAGTTTTCTAGAATTTCCCCTTTTTTAAATTTTTTCAACTTCCAGAATCATGATTTGATTTGATTTATTTGATAGGCCATTGCCCTTTCAAAGAAACAATGCATCGATACATTTAATATAATCATGATACACTGTATGGCCTAAAAATGACCTTTTTATTTCAATAAATAAATATAGATTTTTCTCTATGACTCACTGGCATCTATTGTGTGTGTAATTATAAAAAAAACCTGTATAGGAATTGTTTCAAAGTAAACATTTTACCATTGATATGTAGTTAGGGTTGTTGGCACTTCATGATTTTGTAAAATAATTTGTACACACTTTGATATTTTTTTTTACAGCCAGATGACTAGTCGTGTACAGGTTGGATCGCCCGTCACAATGAGACTTCTAACAGTTCCGCAGCCAATACACCAAGGTGAGGCTAAAATCTTTAGGTTCAGAGATATTTTTTGTCATTTGAAGCAGGAGATTCCCAGGTGGTCCAATGGCGGTTTAATGTTGGGCCACTGTCTGCAATGCTGGTCCAACATTAAACCGCCATTGGTGGGTTCATACATGTGCTTCAAAACCTGGAAACTCTGAAAGTGCTTGAATTCTCCAAAAAATATTCATGGCTGAAAGTGCTTGAAAAATGGAATATTTAGCAAAACTTACATGAAAATCCTTGAATTTTGCTAAAGATCCGCAGTGATATATGTATTATTAGCTATGTATTATTTTATAGTATGACACCAAAGTCGCCTCTTGGCCGCTTTGGTGTCATACATGTACTATAAAATCATTATGTACTGATATTAATGTTGCTTTCTGTTTGAATTGGTTCTTGAAATCCTTGAATGTCCTTTTTTTGTTTGCCAAAGATCCACATTGATATGTATTATTATCATGTAGGCTATTATTTTATAGTATGACATGTCATACTATAAAATCATTATAAATGTACTCGTAATAATGTTACTTTCTCGGTTTTTATTGGTTCCTTGAAAGTCCTAGAAAAGTCATTGAATTTTTGCCGCAGGTCCACATTAACATGTATTATTATATATGTATTATTTTATAGTATCACAGCAAAGCTGCCTCTAGGCAGCTTTGCTGTGATACTATAAAATTATTATGTACTAATATTAATGTTGTCTGACTTTGTCCTTGAAAAATATTCTTGTTAGTCTTCGAAAGTCCTACGAAAAGTCCTTGAATTTTGTCCTTGGTGAGATATACATGCTGAACATGCTGAATTAACCCTTTAAATTTCACAGACATTAAACCCTGAATTACAGCTTTAATCCTTTAAACCTTCACAATGCATCAAAGCATCATTTTGCATCACCGAAATATGAATTGCTTCAATAATAACATTATCTTTTTTTCATTTGCCACCCACTTCAAGTCATCTTCATCCGCTATAAGTCGAGAATTGCGACAGTAATTTGCTGCTGAAGTGTAGTGAATGTAGATGACAGTAAAGTCAGGCTTGAAAGGGTTAAATGAATGGATACTAGCTGACAATTCAGGAGGAAAAGGGTTTAATCATTTAAATATATGTTGCCTAACCATACTGTGCTTTCGCTCATGGTCATTTCTACTGAAGACAATGATGTATTATTATTTATTATCTATTTATTACTAAATTTGTAGAAGAGGAAGAGAAGAAACCAACATTTGATAAAAAGCCTCTGAATTGGGAAGAAGACATGGAACTTTACAGCAAATTCCTTGACAGAAAGGTATAATTACTTCCCCCCCCCCAATTTTTTTTTTTTTAGTCTGCGCTTTGTTTATTTGCAGTGTAAGGGTTAACATGGGTATTCAAATGAATCGGAAAAAAATAATTAAAACATTTATGATGATTTCAAATTGAAAAAAAATTGATGTCCATAGTTTGAACAAAAATAACTCATCGTTGTAAGAGTTAATCATGTGACTGATCACCCATTATAATCAATATTCAGTTGTACACCAAATATGGTGATCAATTATATAGGTCTATACACTGCTCACTTTAAGCCTTCGTACTGTCTGTGTCTCTTTGCAGTCTTGAATTTAAAATTTTGAGCTTGCATTAACATAAAAAATATCTCGCAATCTGCAGTGCTGTCAGTAGACTTGAAAGTAGGAGGTAACAATAGAAAAGTAGCAGGCCAAGCCAAAATATTGTCGTAGGAGGGGTCCCCCGGGGAAATTTTGATTTGTGGTTTTATGCAGATTTATGGTTTTCTGCCTTTTGTTCATGAGGTGCTGTCACCCCTATCCTTCACAACAAGGACATCATGAGCTTTTATTTATTATATTCCTATTTATAGGAAGTAGTGTAATTTCATTCACCCTAACTACATGTAGTACTCTAATGGGCAGTTACAATGGAATATTATTGCAGCAGCGGATTAAATGTAGAATTGATGTCCCGCGTTAATTCTTGGTTAATGTTATATGCACTAGATGGAGCTCCTGTCTGTGTTCGATGAGAGAGGAGGGGGTCCAACCTCTCTCCGAGATTGGCAGTTTCTATAAATCCATTGGCAGTTTGTTGCTAGCAACCAGCGTGGTTGTTTCCCGCCCATCTCGTCCCTGAGCATATTCTCATCAAGTGGATTGATTTATTTTAATTAATGGTTATCTTTTTTTTTATGTGTGTACATACGTATCTGTCTATTTATATGGGCTGTCATTGTATGATACTGTAGTTTTTTATACAAGCTTGTTAAGCTTGATTAAAAACTAAAATGCATCAGGCTAGTCACGTCCATAGCGGTTTTTATCCCCCGCCCGTAGGAGAAGGTCGGGGGATTTTATACGCACCAGGATTCCGTAAGTTTTCTTCTTGGCGCAAAAACTACTGGTCAATTTTTTTTTTTCAATTTTAACATGTATGACATTCCTAGAAACATAGTGATGTTCAAGTGATTTTTGAAAGAAGCTACCAAAATTCAGAGGTCAACTCCAAAATTTTTTGTGGGCACAAAAACTCTAAAACTTGAAGGCAGAAATTAGTCAAATTTTACTATCACATTCCCCAAGATATAGAGATGTGTAGGTGACTTTTTCAAGGTTTTACCGAAATTCAAAATGGCTGCCACAGATCAACTTCGAATTAAAAAAATTAACATCACATTCCTAGGAACATGGGGATGTGCCAGTGATTTTCTCGCCCCACCCACCTTATTGTCTTGTTCAGAACAAAGATTTGGGACAAAAAGTGACGTCAGTCCATTCATAAAACCAGCATACAGGAGCATTTCATTCATTATTTGGCCTTTCCGGGGGTCGCGTCAAATATTCCTGATACAACACAGAACAACTTCACACGGTTTCACATCTTACTGTATGGACTTTTGAAATGGTCCCTTATTATCCATAGTAGCCTAGACCCTTGCCATATTTGGTTATTTGTGAGAGGCTGGGTGATCATGAATATTAATTAGCCTTGGAGAATGAGGTCAGCACCTCTACAGTCTGACCAGCTCTGCAGTCTGACTACCCCTCCAGGAGCCCACAATCCCAGCTGACACGAGGCGTTGATCCAATGATGGCCGCTGCTGAAGATGCTGTGCCAACATTTAAACAGCATTGGGTCAATCTCTTGTCAACACATCCTCTTGTTAAGCAGCTCACCAGTCACTGAATACATACATACCCAGCAGCTACGATGCGTTGACCCGATGCTGATACAATGTTAGGCCAATGTCACAGACAATGGGCCAACATTAAATCACGTTGCGAGTCTGTTGATACGTCTTAGCAAGCATGGGACATTGATGCAATGCTGGTTTAATGTTGGCCCACTGCATGCGACGCTGGGGCAACTTTAACCCAGCATTGGTTCAATTTCTCTGTCAGTTGGGACGTAGACTACATTATTATAGGCCACACACCACATGATCCAAGCAGTCTCTACTGCCAGACTGCTGTGCATCCCATGTTTAATGTTGGGCCAGCGTTGTAGACGCTGGGCCAGCGTTCACACATTAACACAGGGATAATGTGCTGTGTTTGCTATGTAATAGCAGACTCAATGTCGATATAGGCCTAATACTGGGCCAGCGTCGCAGACGTTGGACCAACTTTAAGCCAGTATCAAAAGAATTGCTGGGTTCAAGCGACAGAGGTGATAATCTGATAATATCACAAGAGAAAGTCACTTGCGGGATGACACAATCATCATGTTTTGAACCTTCACATAGCAGGGTTGCCTACATAACATCATGTGGGGCTTATAAGAGGTGATAATAAAAGCCTTTGGCCACTAGGGCTATCTGTTTATCGTGAATTTTTAACCCAATCATAATGGGATACAATGAAAATGTGGCTACGTCAGACAGCTATCGCAGCCAACTGCATATTAGGCCTATATCCAGGGGCGTATCCAGGGGGGTGCTCAGGGTGCTCGAGCACCCCCCTTAATTTCCAGAGTGGTAATTTTCCAACCAATAATTGTACATACAATTAATCTACCATTCTCCGACATGTTGGTTCCAGCCCCCTCCACACCTGAATATATACCCCTTCCCATAAAATAAAGGTGTCTGGGATGCATCATTGGCGCCATTAACAGATTAAAGACTCAGATTAGACAATGAACTGGGCAAGTGATAGCCACGTCGCCCCTATGTGGCGACAGAAGCAAATTCTTTCCAATGCAAATCTTTGAAATTTGACCATTCAGAGCACCTAAAAATAGGAATTTGTTGCGACTGGTCTTCTTTCTCCTGTCCACCTTTTACTAGTGTGAGATTTTTCAAACATTCATTATTTTTTTTGAAAAGAAACAGAATAAAATATATCAACTTTGTGTTAGTATTGGCCAATAATTGAAACGTTGAGCGAGACTTGAAACAAAGTTATGGAAAATAAATATGCTAAGATTGATGATATTTATCATAGAATACCTTGAAACAACGTTGTTCCAAAGTAGATATGCTAAGATTGATAGTAATTATCATAGACTATACCCTACCTCTATGATAATTATAACACACCACAAGCACAATACACAGTAGGCTATGGGGATCGCTTGAAACGGACAACGACTTAGAGTTGGGCGTGCTGCTCTCCCAAGCAATTGACGCTGCATAAAAAAAAATAATAAGGACCACGGGATAAAGATTATTCCTCAATTACCATGAATCAATCACCTGGGTGATGGCGAATTAATTTCTCAAGAGATATCATCTCTGAGACTCAGTCTTGAGAACAAGTGGATAAAGAACTGGGTCGCTTTTTCAATTTCCAAAATTTATCTATTTAAAATCGTCGTATCTTCTCAGTGCAATATATAGACCTCCAGTATAGCCACTGACACGAAATAATTCAGATATAGCTGGGACTCAACAGTTTCTTTTTTACCAGAGACTAAATCAATGATAATAAATAAAAATTGGCAGTAAAGTTGTTTTAAAAATGTGGAACTACAACCAATACTAACAAAAATATCTGATATAGGCCTAACTGATGATGAACTGGAATATAACATTTGCATTAAAAATATTCTGCCATAGGGGAGGGTGGCAAATTAATAAGGGTGAAATAAAAACAAATATCTCAGGAATTTTAAGTGATCATTAGTGAACGTTGTAAGCATTTTAATAGTCCACAACTTTTTTCAATGACATGTTTTCACTTTTAATAGATGATTTTTGCATAATTAGGCCCTACATAATTGCATAAACGGCATCCCACAAACAAGGTTGCATAATTATTATCACAATGAGGGTGACTCAACGTTTGATTAATATTATTGTTGCTCCACCGTCTGCTATGCTGGCCAAACATTAACACAACATTGGATCGACAGCTGTTTATTTTTTATCTAGCTCATTTAATATGCCTAGTAGTTCGCCCTTGCTATTAAATGAGCCAATGATCATGTTTATAGGTTTTTTCCATTGTGTGGTTGTGTTAGCTTAAATAGCTTAAATTTAATCTATTTCTGGATACGCCACTGATATCTTAGTCTTGGGCAAATAGACTTCAACATAAACAGAAAGCGCGAGATGTCGACCTAATGACGGGTTATGGTTGGTTTAATTACTGCCACGCTGACCCAACCTTAAACCTTAAATGCCAACATGATCATCATTTTACCGACGTACTGGGGAATGCGTCTAATGTAGACAAAATGTTGTTGATTTTATTAAACCCATTAGGGGCCTACCGGCTTAATATATTTGGCAGAATCGTGAAGCAGACCATAAAATCATTTAAAAAATCGCTGATTTTATTTTGGCTTCCTAATATGACCATTATGATGTAAACATGTCCATAGACAAGAACTAGATATAGAGACAAAATTCCAGATTTCTTATTTCGGACATGCATGTCCAAAATAAGAAATAGTATACAGGAATTTCGTCTCTATATCTCGCTTAACTGGTAAATGCACAGCACAAAAATTTAAACTTTTGCAGTTCTAGTATATAAACATGTTTACAACATAATTATGGTCATATTGAGAAGCCAAAACTAAATCACCGCTTTTTAACGATTTTAGCCTGATTGAGTCGCTTTAAATGGCTTCGACAAAAATCCGCCAATATAAGATTCAATATTTCTTTGGCTATTTTCCATTTAGTTCAGCTGCAAGATTTTTCATCTGGCTTAAACTTTGGCTACTAGGCCTGCTTTTTATCACCCCACTTTATCACCCCAGATTATCACCCAGATACCAAAATTAGCCAGAATCCACATGATGGTATAGTGTATATATTGTCTGTAATGTTGACCCAACATTGGCTGAACCAACATGATTGGTTGGATGCCTGCTTTTAATGACTTGGGGGGGGGGGGAAGATCGAAAAACTCATTTGACTGGTCCCTTCTCGTCGCCGACGTTTTATAAAACTATACCTCACTGCGCAACCTACGAGAAAACGACCGGTCGCGAATGAGGCTGTTGATCCAATGTAATTTCAATATAGCCTAATAGTATGCTCTACTGTTAAACACTCAAAACATCATGAAAATAAAACTAAATCTTACCACAAAGGATATAACCATGAATATTTTTAATCCAAGCTGTAGATAACAATCATATTGTAATGATTCGATTTCAATAATGTTTTTTGTCAGCTAATTTCTGCACACAGTGTTCATAAAATACTCTCCTCTGCTTATAAACTCACTCACTTTGTTGATCAGCTACACAGAAGGAAAAGTAATGTAAAGTAAAGTAAAGCCAATGTCCCCAAGGCCAATCAAATTCGTGATATTATATTTTCATTATGTTTCGGGTGTCTCTTTTGTAATTTGGGATGAGCCCTATGGTGTAAACCCTACCCTAACAGTAGGGCCTACTATTCGGCTAATTTCAATATTGATCTACCTAAAGTCAAAAGGACCGTCATGAATGAACTTCATAAATTTTTATGGTCGTAAAAACTCTAAAATTGAAGTCAGGAAAAATTCATATTTTACAATCACATTACCCACCATCTGGATATGAGCAGGTGATTTTAATGAAATTAAAAATGGCCACCACAAGTCGACTTTTTAAATATTGGTGACCGCAAACTCTAACCTAATTTATGGCGGGGGATGATATAGGACTTCAGGCCTCTTGTTTGTCTTTTATTCATCCTTCAAATAAAAAAATGGAAAGAGAATTGTGCAGTAAATTTGCTAAATTGGCATATATATTTTGATTCCAATTGTACAATTATATGTAATTTTTAACCACTTTTGAGTTGTGGGTCGTGGTAGCGTGACACAAGTTCAAGTGAAAATTAAAATTTGATAATGTAGCACTTTGAGGAAAGGTAGCTTAGTTAGCTCTTTCTGCTTCATTTGAATACCTATGTTATTGGTGTACGGCCTTTAGAAATATTTCAATTTTTACAGTGTGGGGATTGACTTTTGTCAGGAGTAGACGTCATATTTTGACGACTGAAGTCGATCCTCGTGCTTTAAGGGTTAAGTAATTTTATCACTTGATTTTTCATCAGGATGAGTTGAAGAGGGATCACAGCACCTACATGCGACAGCATCCTGAACTAGGCGCCTTACTGGCTGATTTTCTACAGTTCCTTCTGCTCAGAAAACCTGACGACGTCCTGGAGTTTGCCGCGGACTACTTCTCCTCGTTTTCCAGCCACATGCCAAACAGCCAGCCATACGTACAGAGTGCGGCACCGACACCATACCCCGCCAGCAGGTCAAACTCAAAGATCCAGTATCTGTCCAAAACACCCACGTCACTTCATTGAGACGTGACACCATGTACAGAGACATAAGACAGTGATCTATCAAACATGTTTTAATGTGAATTAACTCTTTTAGTGCAAAGACTCTTGTTGTAAAAAAGTTGTTCCTCACTAAATGAGTTATGCTACTATCATTATTATTGCCCATGCTCCAGGGCTAAGTTAAATAATTTTTATTTTTACCCACTTGAAGTTGTGTTTTGAGATCGCTACCACGACCCTCAACTTCAGATGGGCAAAAAATACTTATACTTGTAGTATTTGAATCAAAATGTATGTCAATCTAGCAAGTTTGGAAATTTTTCTCACTTTAACCCCAAGGCCCATAACCAGCCTCCTGAAACGGGAGGTTTGTTTGATAAAAAGTTGAAGAAGAAAGGTAGACCTGTGCCTCATTAGAGGGAGACTGATCGCTTTACCCCTTGAAGCACTAAAATATTTTTATATAAACCAAGAGACCAAAGGTTTTTTTTATATTTGAAATCATCATAAATGTCTCAGTTAGATCTTTCCGCTTCATTTGACAACCTATGTTATGGATCTACGGCCATCATAAATATTTTACTTTTTCCGTGCGGGGATCGACTGAGCTGAGTTAAATAGATATCGGAAGAGCTACTGACTGTACAGAAGCCATTTTATATTGTTGATTTAGTATTTCCATGGAAAATTTGTCTTCAAAGCGCTATGTTGAATTATTTAAATTTTCACCCACTAAGATGTGTCTCGCTACAGAGACCCTAAACTTCAGGTGGGTGAAAATGACTCGTATTTGTTTAATTTGATATTTTTGAAATTTTTAAACTTATTAATTCCCAATACCACATTTATTCTAATATATGCCTGGGAATTACAAGGGGGAGGAGGCTTATTAGCGTAGTTTTTTTAGTGATCATATAGTGCACACGATCGTGGGTTTATTTTCAAATCAGGGAGGTGGGCATTTATTGGAATATGGGCATTTATTAGAATAAATACGGTAATTGTGATTTATCCTGCTGATGAAAAAAAATAAGATGACGATAGTCGTCCGCAGTGTTAAATTGAATCTAAAATTAGAGATATATGAACCAATGTGTTTTGATGTAGGGCCATGGTCTACTACGCTGCCCCAACATTAGGACAACATTGGGTCATAGCTCTCAATGCGAAATATTTTTGTGCGAGCATTTGCACCTCTAGGAAGTAGGGGGTGAAGGCTGCTATCCCACAAGACGGTAGTTTTTGTGTTTGTTGGGATGGTGGACTGTTTGAGAGGATATTGTGTTTATCTGTTGTTAAGCTGTGATGAAATAAAGTTTGTTATTATGTGAAGAGGGTTTCAAGTGTTTATCTCCACACACAAAGTGAAATAAGTATGGTGCTTACGCAGTGTTAAATAAAATCTATTTCTGCAGATAGGAAGTGCCCCCTGGTAATTGAATCGTGCAGTGGTGGATCCAGTTCAGGGTCGCAAACAAAAGAACGACCATTTTTCGGCCGAAATATGGTCTATAATGCGTCATTTAATCCTTAGATTTCAAAATTTTCTGGGGGAACATGCCCCCGGACCCTCCAGAGCATATATGTGCCATCTGGTGTGTTTAAATTCTTGCAAAAATTGGGATTGCGACGTTGGCACAACATTAAAACATCATGGGATCACTGGCTGGACTTTACTGGGATATGACGGTCTTTAGTTGTTTTCCTAAAGATTGGAGAAACATTGACTTTACGCCAATCATCTGTTTCACCGTTTTCCAGGGATATTTAGAAAAATGGTTGCGCTGACAATTTCTTCAATATTTGAGAAGAGATGCCGTCGGGCCATGTCGCTTTATTTGGGTTTAAATTTGTTGCAAATCTATCAACTCCCATTTGAGTAATATTGATGTCGGGCATAGTCGGATGAAATTTGTTTTCTGAAGATTTCGGATGTCATTTTGATGTTTCAGAAGTAAAGACTGACTGGAGCTGTCCATTTAACGCATTAGCTGTTTCAGATGTCTCGTTGGCGTCACAAGACATTGTCACAGACAATATTTGACACAATGTTTGGATGTGCAACATAACTACACATTATGCCTACGGTACCATTGATTCTCATTGTCAGGCCCTACCTCATTCAAAATATTGCATTTTTTATTTTAAATGAAACAATGAAATTAATTAAATTAAAGAGACAAATTAGACGCTTAGCTAAAAATAGGCAAAAAGCAGAGGATAAAACTCGATATAATCAATTAAACAACTTTGTAAGTAAACAAAGATAGAGAAGAATTTTGGAATCGGCAAACTAAAAAACTAGACGAAACTAAAGACTCTAGAGAATTTTGGAAAACTATTAATAGTGTTGCTGGTAAGAAATCAGGCGGCGCATCCAAGCCATTAATTAAAGAAAATGGTAATTTAACTCAAAACGACTTAGAAAAAGCAACCACGTTCGCTGAATCTGTAGGCAAAATTCATAATACTCACACAAGTGAAATTTTTGATGATTAATTTAAAGATTTAAAAGATAACGCTATAAATGAAAAATCGCAGCTTTTTTCAACAAAGAAAATAAAGTAGAAGATGGCGACGATAGTATACTACTCAGAGATATCTCGATTCAAGAAATAAAACTGCAATTAGATAGGACCAAAGGTAGGTCGGCTCCAGGAGCAGACGGAATTAAATACACTATAATTTAAAAATGTCCAGAAATAGTATTTGAGAATTTAAAAACTATGTACAATCAGTGCCTAAAAATAGGGTATTTTCCAAGTAAATGGAAGGAAGCTCAAGGAATTATGCTACCAAAGCCTAAAAAAGACAATAAAATTCCAACTAACTATAGACCAATCAGTTTATCAAGTTGCATAGGAAAACTTTTTAAAAAAATAATTGCTCATAGAATGCGCAGTAAATTAGAAGAAGAAAATTTCTTTAATAAATGGCAAATTGGCTATAGAAATAAAAGATGTGCTATGGAACACATTCTCAGACTAGCTGATGATGCGCACATAGCCGTCACCATAAAGGAGCTGCAATCTTTATAGATGTAGAAAAAGCTTTTGATTCCGTATGGCACAACGGACTAAGATATAAACTAATTTACCAGATAAAATAGTAAGATTAATGTCTTCATTTATAACTGACAGGAAAATTTCAGTCAAAATAAATAATAAGACTTCGGACAAAATTTCACTTAATGCCGGCACACCTCAGGGCTCGGTTCTCAGCCCACTTCTATTCTTAATCTATGTAAATGATATTCCAATAGATCCCTACAGTAATACAGTAGGGGTCTCTCAGTTAGCAGAAGACCTGGGATTTTGGACTTTTGCTAAAAATAAAAAAAAAATTAAATATAGGCTAGCCAAAGTTTTATCAGACCTAGATGCATGGTGCTCCAAGTGGAGAATAAAACTAAATGCTAAGAAAACGCAGCTTATAATACTTAAAACTAAGAAAAATATAGAACTAGAACTTTTTGGCGAAAAACTCACTGCAGTACAGCAAGCAAAATTGCTCGGATTCATTTTAGATAAGAAGCTGACTTTTAATGCTCATATAGATGAAAACGCTAAGGCCCGCTTTCCATGTGAGCAGAAACGCGCGCGTGTCCGCCTACTGAAAAGTCACTTTAATACAAACAATGTGTACCGTTTGCATGAACGCGTTTCAGCGCGCCTGCTAAACGCGCGCGGGAAAAAAAGTCGATTCAGGATCGATTGAAACGCGCGCGTCTTGCCATTCGCGCGCGATCAAAGAGTCATCCAGCCAGTGTGACGTCAGGCAGTGGGGTATTTTCCGTGTATTGTGCTCAGTGAAACCACTTCATGTGTAGAGAACAGATTGAAGTGCGACGTTAGAACGGAATGTCAGTTGGAAAGGATCTACACCGACCCTGTGCACGCTATGGGCGTGATTAGAGTAGTAGTATAGACGTTTTAATAGCAAATACGCTCTTCTATTTCGTGAAAAAAAATTATGTGTATTATTTAAGCTGGTTGACAGGTATAATGAGAGGGTGGGCTTTGAATCGTATATTCACGAAGCTTTGAGAATCGACGAGATTTGCTAGAATTTTCTCGCTTCCCAGAATGTATGATTCATTAGGTCACAATAGATGTATGCATTTTTGTGTGCTTGCGCAAGTATAGTTTAACACTGCTTCAATGCTGGATCAACATCGTGAGAGTGCCCATTGCAAATTACTGCCCCTATATAGCGCGAGATGGTATACATTCTCGAAATAAAGTTGTTGTTTTTTGTATTTGTGAGATTGGCCCGGCATTGTGTCGTAGGCCTAATCACTGGCATTGATTAGAGTGAGCTGTATAGGCCTATGTTGCATAACTCTCGTCACGATGTAAGATCTGTTAAGCTCCAGTAGGCCTACTCTTAATATACACAGACGGCCGGCGAGACAGTTCATCCCAGCAAACACGACACGCTCAAACAATGATGTTTTAATGTTGGGCGATTGTCGCAGACGTTGTGCCAATATTAAAACAACATTGTTTCAACGTGTCGTGTTTGCTGTCCAGAATGTGCCAGCGGTGATTTAAAGAGAGAAAATGTGTAGGCCCCTACATAGGAAATGTGTTACATAGGCCTACACGCAACGAATTGTTATTGTCCTCCTTGCTGTGATCTTGCACAAGCATAACATCGCACAGGTGAGTTGTTGGACAGGAACAATGATCAAAAGATCTACGTGTCATTCCTCGATCAGGTTATTGGTGCTAAATAGCCCCCTTCGTTTAAATTAAAAAATATAACGGGCGATGATTGCATAGTGGTCATGCACTTTAATTAACTAAAATAGTTTTATTTCTCTGCAGAAAAACTAATACGGCCTATTTCTATTCCGCGGTAGCATGATGATCACATAGGCCCTACCGCTTAAATACTGGGGTATAACAGGATCATCATGTAGCCTATACGGCGGTGTAACAGGATCGTTATATCGCGGTATGGCAGAATACAGAATCATTATTACCGCGGTATAACAAGATCATCATAGGCCTAACGCGGTATAACAAGATCGTCAAAAAATAAGCCTGCCGCGGTATAACAAGATCGTCATATAGCGTGGTATAACAATCAACCTAGGGCCTATACCGCATGTTGCCAGCTGCCATTTTAAAGCTTGCGGAAATGACGTCATGCCATGTGGAATTCCACCAGGACCACCAACACGCTCGCTGAAACGCGCTAGCATGGGAACACTCCCGCTAGTTTAATGTCTGTGCGCGTTTCCTGGCGCGTGTACCCGCGCACGTTTCTGCTCACATGGAAAGCGGGACTAAGAAAGGAAGGCAACGCCTTGGTCTGCTCAAACTTCTGAGCGGCTCAAAGTGGGGCTGTAAACCCAAAACACCAATGAGACTATATAAAAGTTATATACGTTCAGTACTAGAATACGGCGCTCCAGTAATTTTAGGAGCGTCCAAAACGTATATCAAGAAACTTCAAATCATTCAAAATAAGGCCATCTGAATAGCCTACAAATTGGATCCACTTTCGCACACTGAAGATATTCATAAAATTGCTAAGATCGATCTGATCAAAGATCGATTCCAAATTTTAACATATAAATTCATAGATTCGCTCGAAGAGCATTCAGATCTTTTCAAACTACAAAATGAATTAAGAGCTTCAAGAATTAAAAGAGGGCATAAAACACATTTGGACCGAATTTTATGATGAAAATTGAGACTGCTGTGTGAATGCGGCTAGAGTTGTGTCAATGCCTGTCCGGCGTCAACAGCGTTGGGCCGACATTGACGCAACACTGGCAGCGTTGGCAGCACGCGTGAGTGACAGAAACAGCGAAGTGCTTTCACAGTGTGGCTACCGCGGTGCCAATGTCGGTCCAGCGCTAACAACGCTGAGCCGGCATTGGCGCGGCGCTGACAAGCATACGTGAGTGTGATAACAGCGTTGACGGGCCAACACCTACGGCGCTGGTCAGCCACCGCGTCACGTCTGTTGTTATCCAATTCTACCTTCAGATGAGACGTTTCCTTCCTCCTCCTCTTCCTTGTTCTTCTTTTGATATTTCTCCTTTATCCCCACATTTTGTATTCCGCCCCTCCCCTACTTCTTCTTCTCATCCATCTCACCTTAGTCCGGAAGTAAAATGAGGATTTGTGGCTACACCTTGTTTTGGGGTCCATACAACGTTTTATTGTATTTTTCGAATCTTGATATACCCTAGATTGAGAAACTGGATGATGCGCTCTTGGCACCTTTGGGCATTTTGAAAAAATGTAAATTAGTACCGCCATCACTAAAAATCATATTTTCGATAATATCTTAAAAAACTAAAAATGGTAGAGCCATGACATAGGTGTCTAAACATATGTTTTCATGGTCAATGAATAAAATGAACATCAAACCAACATTCTAATATTTATTACAGAGCCATAAAAATGCAAATTGGCACTGCTATTACTAAAAATCATACTTTCGCTATTATCTCGAAAACTAAAAACGGTAGAACAATAAAATCTGTGTCTATACATATGTTTTCATGGTCAAGGAATACAATGAACATCAAACCAACTTTCTAATATTAATAACAACCATGAAAATGTTAATTAGTTTTCCTCCAGCCATTACTAAACACAATACACTCGAAAATTAAAAATGACAGAGCCATGACGTGATGAAATTGGTGTCTTTGCATATGTTTACCAATTATCAGTGTTATCAGGACATCATAACAATCACGTCTTCAATTAGCTAGGCCCCTACTTGACTTGATTCTTTAAACGTATTACTGTTTCGCATTCGGACACTCCTGCATTACTGAAAAGCCGTTTAACTCGTACCTAGAACCATGTATGCCCTATTATTTGATGAGTTCATCAGGCCCGGATACTGCTGTGGTAGAGACTCAAAGACTCACACCACAATGTGGAACAAAAGTTACATAAAGTTGCCATAAATGTGGGTCTATCCAAAAAAGGTTTTCACGTATCTATACCACGGTCGGGAGGAATGCATAATTATGTTGATGAGTTTTATCGGCTGTGTTGGAATCCTGATGAGTTAGGGTGACCCAGAAGGCCTTCTCATATACAGCTTGGGAAGTTTGATTCTAATGATTTCCTAAGGAAATGCATCTACACAACTTCAGTGTTCTCAGGTCTGTAGGAGATGCATTACCCAAATAATACATACGAAGAACTGATTGCTATGTCAACTTAACCCTTCCCACTCTTATTGTGGCGAGAAACGACAAAGTATTCCCTTACTATCTTTAGCCCAGATATATTCGAGTGTGAACTGTAAAGAGTAATTAAAGCACTTGAACCCAGTATTCATCTTAATGTTGTTTGTGAGAGCACAGCGTGAAGGAAATTGACCTGGTTGTCAAAAAAATACTGACTTATGATAGGCTTACTTCTTTGCAAGCAATATCAATAATTATTGTGCAAGATATGACCTTACGTACTATTTGAGCTCGATGGAGAAAGTACCTATATATAAACAGGTTATTGGTAAATGTATACGACTCAAGCATACCACTGAAGCAAGGAGTTTGATATGTTTTTTGTAGTGCACATTGAAAAAAAATTATCCATCTGCTTTGCAGAATTGGACTCGAATCATGCACTGTGATGCACACCTGTAGTTACCTTGTAAAATACATTTTTGATATCTGATATGGCTTCACAGAAACATAATTGATGAGCCACATCCTGTTATCGTTCAGATGCTCAAGGTTCACAAAACATTTTTGATACATAACTATTACATGCATTCATTCATTAATGTGAGAAGACCACCCTGATGATCTTGCAAACAATGTCA